>JADDOH010019738.1:0-14068 GCA_016648135.1 Agrypnia vestita | reverse complement strand
TTTCACTTGTTTGATAGCGATGCCACTCAAATCAACAATTTGTCGACACCTCTTCTCTTCCAACCACCATGCACTTTGTTTTGTCTTTGTTTATTTTCATGTTGTATTTATCTGACATAACTATTTCCATCTTTCTCAGAGCCTCGTTCAATTCTTGTTCCGATTCCGCAGTATCGTCGGCACATCTAATTTTTTGTCCTTGGATTCTCACGCCGGGCCAATATCTAATTTCTTCTCTCACCTCGATAGCCTGTTGTATGTAGCAATTGAACAATGCTGGTGACATCGAGCAACTTTGTCTTACTCAGTGGCCAATACTTGCCTCCGCACTGTTGTCTCCATATATTATTACAGCGGTTTCATTTTTATGTAAGCTCCATATTGTGCGTCTATCTTTGAAGCTTAGCCCTATTTTGTTGAGTACTTTAAAAAGCTACTTACAGTCTACCTTGTCGAAGGCTTTTTCCAGGTCTATAAAAGCCACGTGTGTGTCATTGTTTTTCCTTATTCGTTTTTATAGAATAAGTCTTAGACTAAGAATTGCGTCCCTTGTGCCTGTTCCTCTTCTAAAGCTAAATTGATCGTCGGAAAGTACACTTTCAATCTTCGTTTCCGCTCTTTTCATAATTATGTTTTTCATTACCTTTGATGCATTGGATATCAGACTTAACGTTCTGTGCTGCTCGCATTTAGTTGTCCCAGGTTTCTTTGGTAGTGTTTTTATTAAGCATTTAGTGATATCCTTAGGTGTTTCTCCTGTGTTATATATTTTGAAGACATAGTGTATCAATTGTGCCGCTGCCTACATTTTTAAGCAATTCTGATGAAATATTATCTATTCCTGGTGTTTTATTATCTTTCAATCTTGAGATGGCAGTGTCAAATTCACTTCTCAAAATAGCATCTCCATTGTTTTCTGGATCCGGTTCTGTTTCAACAGCATCAGTCTCTGTAATTATATTCTCTCCTTTGTAGAGTTCTTCCAGATATGCTTTCCATCTTCGTACAATTTATTCGTCTTCGAAAAGGAGTTTTCCGTTTTGGTCTTGTATACCTTTTGTTTTAGTTTTATCATTGAAAATATTTTTTATTTGAGTATGCTGTCTCTAGTTTCCTCTGTTAAATATTTCTGTTTATTTTTATACACTTTTCTTGTAAATAGTATTCCTTCGCCTTTTTGGACTCTTATTTTGTTTCTCGGCATTCTTTTTCCCTCTTCTGTTGTAGAGTTTTTCAGACCGAGACTAAGTAACGGAAAAATCATTTGTCAATCTTACAGTCTTTTTTTTTAATAGAGATGCGAACATGGAATACGTATAAAATCAATATTTTTACTATTTTCAAATTAAGCTAAACGCTTGTGTTATGAAAATAGAATGAACTTGCTGGTCTGGAATGAGATTCGAACCTGCGATCTTTGGATCACGAGGCGAAAGTCCTAACCACAAGAACAACAAGCTACTCATGATTATTTTTTATTTATTATACTTTAATGATTATTATTCATCTATTTTTTTTATTTATTATTGGGGGAATAAAAGAGGCATCGGAAGACCTCAAAAGAGATGGGCCGACGATATAGCCGCTGTGGGGGGAAAGAAATGGCTACAATTAGCAAATACCAAGGAAGGATGAAAGGGTATGGAAGAGGCCTATATCCAGCAGTGGAGAGATGAAGGCTGATGAAGAAGAAGAATATTCATCTTTTGGCGTCCATTATGTCATTCATCAATACTTTTTAGTATAGTCATGGTAATGTCATAGTATAGTCATAGTCATGATGATGGTCCTGTTTATGGCCATGGTCATAATTATAGTTACAGTCATGGTCATGGTCATGATCATGTTGTGGTCATGGTCATGGTCATGTTGTGGTCATGGTCATGGTCATGATGATGGTTACAGTCATCTATTTTCGTCTATGATGTCTTTTGTCAATACTTTTTAGTATTCTCTGAAGTTTTGTGAAGTGCTATTGCACTAAACTAAATGAACATTTCGTCATAATAATTTCATAAATTATTAAAATTGTTTTATAAAAATCTATCGGGTAAGCGATTTGAAACAATATCTAAATTTAATAGTATTGCTGTATAGTTTATTATTTTAAAATAAATAAATATTACGTTTTCATTCTGAACATAAACATCGACTTTATTATTACTCTTCGATATAAATAAGGTGTATTTATATTAAATAGATAATAAATGGATCGGGTAACACATCAACCTCTGTTCTTATTAATAACATTTGAAAATATCCGATTTCATTTAGAAAATGCTGAGTAATCAGTAATCTCTAATGTTTTTTCTTCATTTTTTTCTTCAATATCGTAATACTATATTATATATTTTTACACACTTTTGAATACCTTTTTAATAATTGACAAACTGGTATTAAGATCAGAGATTTACAGACTGATTGATATTTTTCGATACATTTTCATGCCCTAGTGTCGAGTCTTTCTATCAAATCGAATGCTGGTAATGCGGGCTAGTTTCAAGCGTAGTTGATTTTTGAGTTGACTGTTACTGTTAAACATTTCTAACGAAATTTTATTTTTATTATATTTATTTTATTTATTCACAGGAAACAAACAATACATATAAAATAAGATTACACATGATTATTGAACAGTATAGAGACCATCTTACAAGTTTCCACAGAATTAACATGTCATGTATTATACCAACAATAACTTGAGTTATACAAAAAAAAACAAAAAAAGTGAAGAGGACAAACTATGAGAGTAAAGAATTGAAGGTAAAAGGGGAATAAGGAATGGATAGGAAAAGACTAATGTACTTAGTAAAAAGGAGAAGAGATAAGAATAAAAAGAAGTGCAAAAGATATATTTATAGCATAAAGATATCTGATCAACACATCTACATATATATATATATATATATACGATTTCTGAACAAAAGAAAATATGTGAATTAAAGAAAAATGCAATATAAAATTTACAAATATGAAGTCTGTTCAAAAGAAAGAAGATGGATTAAAGAAGAGGAAAAAAAATGTTTATGACTGAGGTGAATATCCAAGAGTTTTAAATTCATACATTGATGAATTGAAAAGATCCAAGTCGCTGAATATAGAGTTTAACAAATAAAATGAGCGATATATAAAAGAGTTTTGCCGGGAGTTGGTATTACAGTGTGAAAGGTTCAAGGTCTCAAGGTATCTAAAACTTATGTCATACTTCTTGATTTAGGTATCGAAATGTATAAGGGTACGCGCTAATGTATAAAAATTGTTGGACAGATAAACAAAAAGTCTTTTGCACAAAACTCTGTTTTAGCAGCGCAAATTGATTTCCTTTGCACTTTGTGATCCTACATCCTATGCAGAGCGATGAATTGTGAGGCTTTGCTCTCATTTTGGACTTGATCTCGCTTGTTAAATATAAAGCTCTCCTTGTCCATCCCGTTATATTCCCAGTGACCACCAATTTTCCCAGGGTGTTTCCATATTCTGTTCACGATCACTTGTCTAACTACAATCATGACAAAATACATCGTGCGTAGTAGGTATACAATTTAGATTGCTAAAATATTAAAATAATTATTTTGCGCCACAAAGCAACTGGCCGGTGTATTAATGATATTTGAAAGTGCGCCAGCCTTTAATAATATTAAACAGGCATTTCATTATCGAGGCGTGACATCAATTATGCAAATTTATCGGGTACCTATTACATCACATTATGCATTCTGCAAGGGGTGGGAAATCAAATTAATTAGTTCAATAATATACGAATAGTCCCCTATTCATGCATAAAGTACCTGCGCTCCGGTGTTACTGTACGCCGCACAAAGGTTGGAAATTAGATTCGGAGCGCGCAAAATTCAAAAAACGAAAGTCGTAATAAAAATAAAATATATGCAGCGACATAAACTTAGTTCCTTGGGTAATAAAGTCCCACTAATAGTTAATTACCTAGAGTAAACCCCTCGTGTCTAGTCGAGCAGGTAGTGACATGTTGTTGCAAAAAAATAAGGTTGAGTTATTGTCAGTCGGATACGAGTGTTTGTACCAAAGTGGTGTGTTTATATTTTTGAATTTTGTTCTTCGAACAATGGAATCGATAAACTAAGGTAACTTTTTTTTAATATAATCGACATTTTTATTCAATTAATACTCTACAAAGCAACAATTTATTTTTAACAAAATATCGTAAATTTTTTCTGCATGCCTTACACTGCCAAAACTGGGATTGACCTGTATTGAGTCTAATTGTTGTAAACTATCGTTCTCTAATACCTTGGCTACAGATTTAAAATCAATCGGAGTGCACGTCGGTGCGCCTGTATTCAGAATTTATTTATTTTCCAGCTCTCGGATTACCAAGTAAAAAACTGTTTGGAGTATGGTTAAAGGAGCGAGACTTTTCTAAAGGAAGTAAAAAAAACTGTTTTAAGGGCAATTAATACAACAAGATATAATAAAAAAAACTTTGTTAAATTGTTGTGGACAAATACGTCGAAACTGGATCAATTGTGGACGTCATAAAGACAAGTTTAGAATTAAATATAAAGTGTGGTTAGGTGGTATAATCAAGTTTTCAATACTACATTTATTTTATTTTTTATATCTTTAAATTGGTTTATTATTATTATTTAATGGGTATAGAATACAAATAAACACTAAAATAATTTCGCTCGCTCAGATTGTCTTTTCCGACCACTGTGCGCCGTAGTCCTGTGTCGGGTGCAATTAATGCTTGTGGTATATTAGGCGACACAAGACGCAGTGCCATGAATACAATACACATTCACAGGAAGTTCCAATTACAGAAACGATGCTGTTAGATTGAATTGAAGACACATTGATTTACCCCACTAAGCACGATTGGGAGCGGTCTGTGTCCGCCCGCCATAACACGATCTTCTAATGAAATATTAATGTACTACAGACCTCCAATCATCGCATGCCAAATGGAGGATTCATTTTGGGATGTCATTTTGCCGTTGAGAAATTCAGCGTAATGTCGGTAGGTGTGAGATATTTCACAAATCGCGAGGTTTTGCATGGGCTCATTAATTGGTCGTTACAAAATGTCCTCATTCAGTCGGTAACTGATTCTTAGTTAGTTCGTCGGTAGTTGATGTCATCATCAATAACCAATGATTGGATTTATTGTGTTAACATCCTCGGCTCCGCCGGGGTGTCAACAAAATGACGCATGTCAGATTTCCACAGTCGCTATAGCTGTTATTACGTTATTTGAGGCAAACAAATGAGTGATTCTTTGAGACCTGAAGAAGTATTATTACAATCATACCCGTAATACCAGGATATTACTTTCATCAAATGTCATTCTTCTATTTTACAGTTAGTAGATTATTTTTGTTTAGACTACTGTAGTGGTATTTACGCACTCTTTCTCCTGAAACAGTAAATAAATAAATAAAAATTATATATAATATAACATATTTACAATCGTCGCCGAAACTCATTCGGGTATTTCAAAGTTTGCGCACATCTCTCACCATCTCCAAAATATTTACTAGTTTAAACGTCCCGAAAAGATTGAGTATAAGTTGTGTTTCACATATTCAAGGCTATTCACAACATAGATCCTCAATATATTTACATTCTATTTGCCGCAACTAACACTTCGCTCAGCATAAGTACCCAATATAAGTTAGATAAGTTGAAGTAAATTCCATCCACAAAACCATTACACAAGTAATGGATCAGAGTTACGGAATAATGTACCTAACAAACTGAGACTAACAGACGGTAAACCAAAATTATATTAACAAACTTAAAACTAAAACTAAGTTGTTTTGTCAAATAATGTTTATAAATATGTAAATATGAACTCTCACGAAATGGCGCAAAATAAATCATAAAAAAAACATCCAAATATAAATAAATTACTGAGGATCAAGATCCCCGCTTGGCACAAGTTGTGGTTTGTTGATATCCTTCATAACACTTTTCCACTTTTTTCTGCAGTCAGTGTTTAAGATAGGTGTACCAACAATATATCCAGTAGCGTCTTTGATCTGACCAGTTCATTGAGTTGGAGATTGACATCTTCTATGGTCTTTCACCTTAACAGTTAAAATTATCACGTGGGCCATGTATCCAAGAATTTCTGTCTTCTTCTCATGTCGGTTTTCTCATTGTTGAGTATTTTAACTTCCAAGTTATGGTCTGTTGATGTCTTTCATAATATTTTCCACATTTATATGCAGCTCTTTATTTGGACAGCCATTTTAATAGGATATTCAGTAATGTCCTGTGTTTCGTTCAGTCCTTGGAGTCGGTTTTCTTATTGTTGAGTACTTCCGGGTTGTGGTCTGTATATTTTGATTATATTTTCTTTGATTATATTTTCTTGTATCTTTGATTATATTTTCCATATTTATCTGCAGCCCGCTATTTGGAGAGCCATTTTAATAGGATATTCAGTAATTTCCTGTGTTTTGTTCAGTCCTTGGAGGAATGATAAAGATACCGCATTGTAGATAAGTAATAAAAATTTTTACGAGAAGAATTCTCATTCTACTTTACGGAATTTTCCGGTGTTTGCGAAAAGTATCGCAAGGTATATGTTATGTTTATGTTAATTTATATAGTGACGTTTTTGCGTAAGATATGCTTTAAGGGCGCTTTACAGGTGCGAAATCCCAAAAAAATGAGTTTTTAGACTCTTTTTGAAGAGTTCCTGGTTCTCCATAGATGGCAACACTGGAGGCAGCTGATTCCACATAGCTGGGCCCGCAAACCTGAAAGCACGTTCCGCAAACTTGGTGGCCTAGGTCTCCTTTTACTACCAGCCTGCAGAGTGCCTCCGATTTAGCTGACCGCAGTGTGAGCCGTCTTCCAGTGCATATGCAAGTGTAGATGTGAATTTTCGTTTTAACTCTGAGCGCTCTCGCGTAGGAGCAGGTTTGTGTGGAATTGTGTATTTTTCCTATTCATAGAGTTTCACCCCAATGTGCACTTGTTATTCGAGAAAGAATGTCGTCGGCAGATAAATCAAGCTTCCAGTACCCTCCCTATTGTTTTCGTTTACCATCCGTCTTTCTTCCTCCTTTTATTTAAATCATATTTTATTCCCCATCTTTATTAATACCAGCGACTTGCGTCGGAGTCACAGAGTACATAAAATATTTTGTGTCCGCGACATAAAAATTCATGGCCGTCCATGTTTCATTCGCTAATGAGTAGGATATAATCACGCTGCAATTACAACACCACCGAATCATCTTAATATCTCATTCCGAGTGATTTAGAGCCGAGGCTGTGTGGGTTGATCAATCTCAATATGTATGCAAATGAACGCACTTAGTGAGATTGCACCGCTGGCGGATGTGTGATATGCCCGTAGCCACGGCAACCGTGCAAATTAAGTGAAATAATGGTTAATACGTGTTACAGCGAGCGACTGCTGTAATTGTGGAATCCGGATAGCGTATCTCGTGTAAGATTACCGGAAGCAGAGTGAGGGGTGAAGGCAATGACACTGGAGATTATATAATATCTGAAAAATTGAACGATCTTAAGATCGCCGTTATTATAAATAATCTACAATAAGGGGTGTTCCAACAAAAATAATATACTACGATACGATTTTACAATATGGAATCACGGGATGGGGTAGAACATACAAAGGCAATATTTTCTTTCTTCTTCTTCTTCTTCATGTGCCCTGTCGGGTTTCCCCGACGTCGGTGATGATCTGGGAGACAGTTTCCCTGTCCAGGGCAGTGCGAAACAGCTCTTCCACGCTTCTTATCCCGGTCCACTCTCGGATGTTTCCAAGCCAGGAATGCCGCCTCCTTCCGACCCCTCTGCGACCCTCAATCTTCCCCTTCATGACGAGCTGAACATTTTCTTTAAGCAACACAAATAACTTTGTTTTCACCAATTTATTAGATTATACAATCTACATGTTTCGAGAACAACGTTCTCTGCTTCAGGATTGTTTGTGTACCAAAATTGGAAAAGATTGACCATGCAAGTGTGTTACGGTGTGACGCGGGAGAGGGAAGAGAAGGGGGTTGGAGGTGTTATTATTATGGAATGCCATCTGAAGGGGATAGAATCTTAAGTGGAAAAATATTCAATAGTGGGTTATGCACAAATTTTGTCTGGTTATTTATTACATTTGAATTAATATTAATATTAATGTAATATTAATTGATATTGTTCGATCTTTATGAACAGGACCAGATGTCACTGAACACATTCCACCTTCCCTATACCTTTTCATAGTGCACGCTCTACAAAAACCTTTTATCTATGACATTATCATTCAACCTTGAACTGTCTTGTTTGCTTGACGTGTTTTTTGTTTTGAGTTTTGTGTGTGCCCAGTTTAAGTGATCGTAAAGCATTAAGGTGCCACAAGAATTACTGATCTACTGCCGTTCTGATAAGGGAGAAACCAGCGTTGTGTTTCCTTGGACCAAAGGACAAAGGACAAAGGTAAGAGTGTGCTTTCCTTCTGACCTTTCTTTCCTTCCAGAACTCCTCATTCCCATCTTAACTTATCCATTTCACATTCCGTGTTCAAACAGATATTATACAATATTCTCATCTTCAGGATTGTTTGTGTACACAAATAATAAGCGCCTTTGAGATGAGTACTCGTGAAAATGGCACTTCTTGCCATCTCTTTTTGAGCTTATTTCTTGAAATGGATCCTATTTCCCGTTCATCTATGCACTTGATAATTAAATTTGGTAAAGGGAGTGATCTTTCTGATCTTTCATCTTCAAGCCATAATTGTTAATTGATTCATTCACCTTTTTACCAGTGTTTGAAGGTCGTTGGTATTGTCTACAAATAGCACTACATCATCCGCAAATCTAAATACGGTAAATGCGGTACCAGAACTAGAGACGCCATATTGGATTTAAGTTAGCTGTCGGTTTATACTGTTTAATCCGAGTTCACGAATGTATCGATCGTTTTTTAAGAATGTTTTTTTTTTGCCACAATGCCAAAAACGATTAAAAGCGATATTCAAGATTTTTTTTATTTCAAAAAGGATATAATCGTCAGATATTAGTTTTGAAAACAATAAACACATTCATTTATTTGACATTCAATGCGGCTGTCAAAGTTTAGTTACGAAACTTTTGAATACGGAATTGTTTTAGGCCGAAAATCGATAAAACGTAAACGAGTTTTTTGTAAATGCAAACATTTTTTAAAAAGGAACAACGTCTCAATAACGACGCCATATTGTCGACTATTGTCAGATTCTGTTTACTAGCATTCACGAATGTTTCGATAATTTTGTAAAAAAAGTTTTTTTTGTAGAAGTATAACTTCTCTCACGTCAGTACATGTACGTTTTTTTAGTATGTTTTTTACAGGTTAACAGAAGTTAACTAGGTATGTTATTCTTCTGTTCCCATATACAAATCCTAACTTCGATGGGTTACTAATAACGGAAAAAAAGAAAAGAGGTAGCCGATTTCAAATTGCTCTCATTTCCCTAGCGGTGACATATGACAGCTGTCATCCAGGCGTTATCCCATTACAAAGTGCAGCGATTGTCAAAAGCGTATTATGAAAGTGATTGATGAATTATGGTAACAGAATAATTCAAGCACTTTTTGCAGGAGCTAAATCTGTTAACGCTAGACAGTCCAGAGCTAAACTGTAAAATTGCAATAAAAAAACTGTCAACGCGTTCATTAATGTCATCCATAAAAAAATAAAAATGAAGATTGATGTGTTTTGCGGGCTGGAAGAGTCATTACATTAGACCTTTTTTTTAAGAAGCAGGTGGTGTGGTTACAGTTAATATGTAATGACGTAGGCCACTAGATGTACTTGATGATTTGGACGTGGTTGACAATTGGTTTCAGTAGAACGAATCTATTTGCCATTCAACCTTTGGAAAAAACTGAATTGGATTTCCTGGGTGAATTAAAATTGATTGCGTGCGATTTCGTGCGCATACTGGGAAAAGTAACTAAGTCAAAGAGTAGCACGATGATTTGGGGACCACATGAGCTTAATGGTTGAGAAAAGTATACTCTCTTATTGTAGAGAAAGTAGAAAAGAAGTTACAGGTACATGTCTAGATGTTTTTCCAGGAAAAGAGATAAGATGAAATATGTATTTGATTATGCATTCTTATCATTTTTGCGTGGTGTGATCGATAATTCTGAAACTATACAGAGCATTGGTTTATACGTTCATGATAATTACCTTAGACAGCGTCATCATAAATTATTTCACATTCAAATATACAGGACTACCCTGCCGATGGTTTTGCCTGTTGAAAAGGTTTGAAAAAATAACCGCTTTACTGAACAATATCATTTTTGACATCGATCCGTTTCATATCTCTAAAAGGTTTTCCGAAGCAGGATTCTCCTACATTTTTGATGTGTTTTACTTTATTTTATGAATTAAATATATATTTTTAATGTTTATAGCGTTAACTTCGTTGCTGGCCATAATTATTAATTAATTGAATAACTTTGTGTCTACCGTATGCGTCCATCATGATGAAGATATAGTGGTATCGAAACCGGCAGACGTAGAGTTACTCCAAGTGGTCAATACGTAGATATTTAATTAAGTAATAATTAAATGTATGATAGTTCTGTAAATTTGCATACTAAATAAATTGAATTGGACATGCATTGAAGCGCGACTTTTATTTAAACATAATTTTTTGAAAAAAATTTAATTAAATTTAAATAAAATAAAAATCGTAACACTCCTACAATATTTCACACTTTTTTATTATGCGTTTTGCGATGCGAATAAATTAAAACGTAATTTATTCGTATCGCAAAACATATTTGTTCAATGTATCCAACGTCAACTTAATACAGTATGATTGGTAAATGTTTGCATGCTACGTTCAGTTCTGCCTGGTATATTTGCTAAGAGGATTTCCTAATAACTCCGCTTCATAGAACGCTAAAGAATGCTTCGGAGCGTCGCACAGTGGAAGAAAATGGAAAAAGTGTGAAGCACTTCAAAACATATAATAAGAATAATAAGTGTTCAAATGTACAAATATACTTATTTATTCCCCAGCAGCAATTACTTAAAGACTTAGGGAAGAAATAAACATGCTCAACGTATTCTGGAGATGATAGCGTCGTGTGCTTTGAATAGCGTTTTCATAAAATTTTCCGTAAGTTTTGCATTATACTGTAAATATTCATAAAAATTCATAAAAAAACAATACATTATTATTTAAAATTCAGCCCACTATCTCAAATACATGTGTCTTTAGACTGCTCTAGTCATATGTATATATTATCACAGGAAGTAGCTGCGGAAGGCAAATTAAATGCTTAAACTTAAGTTAAAAAAATAAAAACAAAGTTTTTTTTTATTTCACAAAAAGTCAATGGACAAGAACTAAATTAGTGTACTATTCTTAAATTTACAGTTACCTAATGCTTCTGGAATATTTCACATACTTATTATTATAATTGATACGCGCACCTGGAGGATGTAAACGAAAATCCCGTACCTGTGTCTGTTTCTCAGAAGCCATTAAACCCGGCCGCACTATAAAATTTCCTGGCTTCCCAATGGTGCATATTTCCAGTGAATTTGGCTGCCGGGAGCTCCGCCTAGCAACAGAAAATAAACGGTTGTTCGCTAATCCATCCCCACCACCGTCGAACAGCTATAAAAGCAGTGCGTTTATACTCCCAGCCAGGATACACTGTTCGGAAGGCTCTAAACAGTCCTCGCCTTACTAGGAGGTGTCCGGTAGAGATTCCTGGCGAACCTAGGAAGCGATATCGCCGCCGCAGTCGAGTGTTCTCCTGCCGGGCCGTATCAAGTCGAGCTTGTGATGGCTCCTCTTCTTCGCCTTTCAGCTCGATCCTACTCCTAACTGAGTTTACGCCTTGTTAGAGGCAAACAAGCTATCTATCTACGTCGGGTGAAGGCTCTACGGTTTTTAACGTAGTATTTCCAAACACCCTCGCTTTATTCAAGACCTCCCCAGTTCACGTTGTGTAATTTTTTGTTTCGAACTATAGGGGATGAATTGGTTTTGTGGTAACCCTATCGCAAGCTAAACTTAAATTAAATACTGGGGTATGAAGTTCGTGAATGTTCATGGAAAACGCAAACAAAACTACCTAGCACGTCAATTAAGCCCTACGGTGCAATTGCTAGACATACTATGTTCCGTGGCCCTATATTATTTACCTATCATTCCTACGGACTGAAACCACTGCATCTGGTGTAGCTGCGCTTCCAGAGTGCGCGATCCTCTGCTTCCATGCCCTCTCCGCTCGATCCCCCATTGTCCTACCTGTATGGGATCGACCGCCGTCCACTGGAAAGGTTAGTGACGTGCCGTTATCACATGCGCATGCACATATAGAGTACATAGATCCTCTGAAGGCCCTCGAGTCCTTCGTAGCCGCCCCTATGGATGATTCCGTCTTCGACGCCCTCGCTGATTAATAATTTTATCTTCCGCCGTTATCTCGCTGTGCTTATTCCCTACGATCTTTTATATTTACTCTGCATTATCTTTATATCAATTACATTGTTACGTTTATTTACTAGCCGGCCTAAGTTCCGTCACCTGTATCTGGCCCTATGTCTCATTCTAGTGGTACGTTGGGTTCTAATGGATAAGGGGTTTGTAGAAGGTATGTGTAAATGTATGTGTACGCGGAAAATGTGGTTGCTTTAAATTCGGCCCCTCCGTACCCAAAGGCTCATCGGTGACTGATCCCATCTTCCTTCTCCCGACACGAGTTCCGGATACGTTGACCTGAGCCTGGATGCGCCTTTTCATGTTGGGCCTCTTCTGTGCAAAGTACCGCACCATCCCTCGCGTCAGTGTCTGGCGTCCGGGCTCAGAGCCAGTTTGCCCCCCGAATTCCAACTCCTCCAGGTTAAACTAAGTTAAACTACGGTATATATACTGAAGCTACTGTAAAGATGGTCCCGGGCCACCTGTCAAGTCAAAAATATGCGAGTGGGGAAGGGGAGTTTCCTAGGCTCCCCAACCCTCGCCTGTGAGCAACTGCAGCCCATTGGCCATTCGCGACACTACAGTGACTGCAACCACCCTCCCAGGTAGTACTTATTATAATCTGATATGCATCAATACGTTCAATCCATTCCAGACGAGGGAAGACATCCGCACGGGTGTTGTGCCACCCGTGAAGAGCCCCCTCATACACTACGTACGAATAGATACATACTAATAAAATATAATATACATACATATACTTACATATACAATACATAAATAAATACTTGTAATGGTTGGTTGCCATGTGGTTTCACGAGGCCATGACCCCTCGTATTAGTAGATGGAAAGGTGGATCTGGACAGTAGGGATATGCCTAGCCCCTGGCCAGGGATGTCGGTGTATTTTCTCCAAATGGTGTACAGCTAGAATCCTGCCATCGATGATGATGGGATCTGCCTAATTATCTCCGGCTGATGTGTAACTGGAACCCTGCCATCACTGATGAAGATGATGTTGTCACTATCGAAACGTCACCTGATGATATTTAGCTGAACCGCCGCTAGTGATGATGATGATGATGATGATACTATCGTAACGTTTCCTGACGATATATATATATCGGAGACACCGCTAATGATGATGATGTTACTATCGGAACGCCTCCTGACTATATATGACTGGGACACCGCTAATGATGATGATGTTGATGATACTATCGAAACGCCTCCTGACGATATATAGCTGAACCACCGCTAGTGATGATGATGATGATGATGATACTATCGTAACGTCTCCTGACTATATATAGCCGAAACACCGCTAATGATGATGATGATACTATCGTAACGACTCCTGACGATATACAGCTGAAACACCGCTAGTGATGATGATGATGATGAAGATGCTATCGAAACGCCCCCTGACTATATATATAACTGGGACACTGCTAATGATGATGATGATGATGATACTATTGAAACACCTCCTGACGATATATGACTGGGACACTGCTAATGATGGTGATGATACTATCGGAACGCCTCCTGACTATATATGACTGGAACACCGCTAATGAAGATGATGATGATGATACTATTGAAACGTCTCCTGACGATA
>JADDOH010019737.1:0-11272 GCA_016648135.1 Agrypnia vestita | reverse complement strand
GGTTTGCAGATAAATACAGTTTCTACCAAGATAACCAATCCAGAGGCGAATCACTGAAACAATATGATTATGTGTTTTTCTCCAAACTATAAATTGTATATAGAAGAAGCCAACAAAAGTAAGCAAATTTAAAAACAAAATGATATGTAAATGTGCCTTTTCTTTCAGATATTTTACGTTTCTGTTATGGTTAGTTATTCAAGTAAATGTAAACTCTAAACAATAAATTTTATACGTATTGTAGTCAAGTCCGAATTAAAATTATAAGTATATTATTATCTTTGTATGTGTAAATATAGAATTTCCAACACGTTTTCTGAAATATTAGGGTTGCCACGTGCGTCACATTAGAGGGGGAGTTATAGACTAAAGACGATATCACGAGCCAATAACTTCGACGTTTCTATAGTAATTGAGTGAGAGTATAGTGATTTATTTATTTATAAATTAGGAAAAAAACGACATCATGAGCCATTTAATAGATAATCTAGTATAGAGACATATCCTGGTAAACTAGGATAAAAGCCATGAGGTAGTATTTGCATTTAGAATGAAACTTGCGATAACTTAATAGGATTTTGATATTAATTAAACATCGATAAGAAACATTACGACCGCATCGCGTTCTTACAAAATAATCCTTTCAGTTCATTCAAAATGGATAATTCTAACCTTTTATCTACGTAGAGATACTTATAGGTTATTATCTATTTTATAATGTGTATTTCGGAACAGTACGATCGAGATCAGTAAGAGTATTTTAGGTTGCGTATCTGAATTAGAACTTATATTAGATGGTTTATTAATTTCGGTTAGATTTAAAAAATTTTAGTTGGTAGCTTCGGTTCGGTGAGCCAAGGCTCAACCACTTTATACACGGTTAGGTCAGGTTTTTCACAAAGTTTCTTACTAGGACCGCAAAAAATATTGAATTTTTTATTGCATTGCCAGCAATGGACCTTACTGGAAGCACACTGTTAAAAAAAAGTTTAAATTTCATCGCGTTTGGTCACAATCTTTAATTTTGTGAGAAACACATAACGCTAATTTTCTCACTTGGACCAGCAAATTTCTTACTAGGACCGCAAAAAATATTGAATTTTTTTATTGCATTGCCAGCAATGGAACTTGCTGGATGCATACTGTGAAAATGCAGTTTAAATTTTATCGCGTTTGGTCACAATCTACAAATATGTGAGAAACCCATAACGCTAAATTTCTCACCTGGACCAGCAAGTTTCTTACTAGGACTGCAAAAAATATTGAATTTTTTTATTGCATTGCCAGCAATTCAACTTTCTGGATGCATACTGTGAAAATGCAGTTTAAATTTAATTGCGATTGGTCACAATCTCAAATATGTGAGAAACCCATAACGCAATTTTTCTCACCTGGACCTGCAAGTTTCTTACTAGGACCGCAAATAATATTTAATTTTTTTATTGCATTGCCAGCAATGAACCTTGTTGGATGCACACTGTGAAAATGAACTTTAAATTATCGCGTTTGGTCACAATCTTCAATTTTGTGAGAAACACATAACGCTAATTTTCTCACTTGGACCAGCAAATTTCTTACTAGGACCGCAAAAAATATTGAATTTTTTTATTGCATTGCCAGCAATGGACATTGCTGGATGCACACTGTTAAAATTAATTCTAAATTTTTTCGCGTTTGGTCACAATCTTCAAATATGTGAGAAACGCATAACGCAAATTTTCTCACATGGATCTGCAAGTTTCTTACTAGGACCGCAAAAAATATTGAATTATTTTATTGCATTGACAGCAATGGACCTTGCTGGATGCACACTGTAAAAATGAAGTTAAAATTTCATCGCGTTTGGTCACAGTCTTCAATTTTGTGAGAAACACATAACGCTAATTTTCTCACTTGGACCAGCAATTTTCTTACTAGGACCGCAAAATTATTGAATTTTTTAATCGCATTACCAGCAGTGGACCTTGCTGGAAGCACACTGTTAAAAAGAAGTTTAAATTTCATCGCGTTTGGTCACAATCTTCAATTTTGTGAGAAACACATAACGCTAATTTTCTCACTTGGACCAGCGAATTCATTACTAGGACCGCAAAAAATAGTAATTTTTTTTATTGCATTGCTAGCATTGGATTTTGCTGGATGCACACTGTTAAAATGAAGTTAAAATTCCATCGCGTTTGGTAACAATCTTCAAATATGTGAGAAACCCATAACGCAAATTTTGTCAACTGGGCCAGCAAGTTTCTCACTAGGACCGCAAAAAATATTGAATTTTTTCATTGCATTGCCAGCAATGGACCATGCTGGAAGTATAATGTTAAAAAGAAGTTCATGGCGATTGGTCTCAAGCTTTAATTTTGTTAGAAACACATAACGCTAATTTTCTCACTTGGACCAGCAAATTTCTTACTAGGACCGCAAAAAACATTGAATTTTTTTATTTCATTGCCCGCATTGGACCTTGCTGGATGCACACTGTTAAAATGAAGTTAAAATATTATCGCGTTTGGTCACAATCTTCAAATATGTGAGAAACCCATAACGCTAATTTTCTCACTTGGACCAGCAAATTTCTTACTAGGACCGCAAAAACTAATTAAATTTTTTTGTTGCATTTCCAGCAATGGATCTTGCTGGATACACACTGTGATAATGAACTTTAAATTTAATCGCGTTTGGTCACAATCTTCAAGTTTGTGACAAACACGTAACGCTAATTTTCTCACTTGGACCAGCAAATTTCTTACTAGGACCGCAAAGAATATTGAATTTTTTTATTGCATTGCCAGCAGTGAACCTTGATGGAAGCACACTGTTCAAAGGAATTTTAAATTTCATCGCGTTTGGTCACAATCTTCAATTTTGTGAGAAACACATAACGCTAATTTTCTCACTTGGACCAGCAAATTTCTTTCTAGGACCGCAAAATTATTGAATATTTTAATCGCATTACCAGCAGTGGACCTTGCTGGAAGCACACTGTTAAAAAGAAGTTTAAATTTCATCGCGTTTGGTCACAATCTTCAATTTTGTGAGAAACACATAACGCTAATTTTCTCACTTGGACCAGCAAATTTCTTACTATGACCGCTAAAAATATTGAATTTTTTTATTGCGTTGCCAGCAATAGAAGTTGCTGGATGCAAACCGTTAAAATTAATTTTAAATTTAATCGCGTTTGGTCACAATCTTCAATTTTGTGAGAAAATCATAACGCTAATATTCTCAATGGACCAGCAAATTTCTTACTAGGACCGCAAAAAATATTGAATTTTTTTATTGCGTTGCCAGAAATGGACCTTGCTGGATGCACACTGTCAAAATGCAGTTTAAATAACATCGCGTTTGGTCACAATCTTCAAATATGTGAGAAACCCATAACGCAAATTTTCTCACCTGGACCAGCAAGTTTCTTACTAGGACCGCAAAAAATATTGAATTTTTTTATTGCTTTGCCAGCAATGGACCTTGCTGGATGCACACTGTTAAAAGGAAGTTTAAATTTCATCACGTTTGGTCACAATCTTCAATTTTGTGAGAAACACATAACGCTAATTTTCTCACTTGGACCAGCAAATTTCTTACTAGGACCGCAAAATTATTGAATTTTTTAATCGCATTACCAGCAGTGGACCTTGCTGGAAGCACACTGTTAAAAAGAAGTTTAAATTTCATCGCGTTTGGTCACAATCTTCAATTTTGTGAGAAACACATAACGCTAATTTTTTCACTTGGACCAGCAAATTTCTTACTATGACCGCAAAGAATATTGATTTTTTTTATTGCATTACCAGCAATAGAAGTTGCTGGATGCACTCTGTTAAAATAAATTTTAAATTTAATCGCGTTTGGTCACAATCTTCAATTTTGTGAGAAACACATAACGCTAATTATCTCAATGGACCAGCAAATTTCTTACTAGGACCGCAAAAAATATTGAATTTTTTTATTGCATTGCCAGAAATGGACTTTGCTGGATGCACACTGTTAAAATGAAGTTTAAATTTCATCGCGTTTGGTCACAATCTACAAATATGTGAGAAACCCATAACGCAAATTTTCTCACCTGGACCAGCAAGTTTCTTACTAGGACCGCAAAAAATATTGAATTTTTTTATTGCATTGCCAGCAATTCAACTTGCTGGATGCATACTGTGAAAATGCAGTTTAAATTTTATCGCGTTTGGTCACAATCTTCAAATATGTGAGAAACCCATAACGCAAATTTTCTCACCTGGACCTGCAAGTTTCTTACTAAGACCGCAAAAAATATTGAATTTTTTTATTGCATTGACAGCATTGAACTTTGCTGGATGCATACTGTTAAAATGGAATTTAAATTTAATCGCGTTTGGTAACAATCTTCAATTTTGTGAGAAATACATAACGCTAATTTTCTCACTTGGACCAGCAAATTTCTTACTAGGACCGCAAAAAATATTGAATTTTTTTAATGCATTGCCAGCAATGGATATTGCTGGATTCAAATTGTGAAAATGAACTTTAAATATTATCGCGTTTGGTCACAATCTTCAATTTTGCGAGAAACATAAAACGCTAATTTTCTCACTTGGACCAGCGAATTTCTTACTAGGACCGCAAAAAATAGTAATTTTTTTTATTGCATTGCCAGCATTGGACTTTGCTGGATGCATACTGTTAAAATGAAGTTTAAATTTCATCGCGTTTGGTAACAATCTTCAATTTTGTGAGAAATACATATCGCTAATTTTCTCAATTGGACCAGCAAATTTCTTACTAGTGTGATGAATTTAACCTGCCAACCTATTACAAGATAAATAAGAAATAAAATAATAATTATATCGAATATCTCCAAAAGAACTATTTAAGATTAATTTATTACTTGTGTTGTGAGAGTCACGACTGCGCCACTGACGACAGGACGTCGATTCAAAAAAAAAATAATATTATTCGTATTGGAGAAAAGTTTCACTACACCCATGTAGACGCGTAAATAGGTGTTGGCTCGTGATAGGCCTGATTTGTCACATGATAGAAATTAACCAATGAGATCTTTGGTGGAGGGGGAAGCTTCTAGAAGGAATTTCCGATGAAAAAAAGTTTATAAGTAGGTGTTGGAGCGTTAACTCGAGAGTTTTTTTGGAGGGTTTTGAACCGAGAGGCCACGCTAGTTTCGTTTGTTTCGCGCGTTTTTACGTTATCAGAGAGATAGTTTCCAAAGCAATTTGTTTCGGTATTTGACAATCAGTTACGAAAGCATCCAAATTCATCGCTGTTATAGCGTCAAAATGTCAGTATTAAAATATAGGATTATTACAAATGCCTGTGACTTGCCGCATTTTCGAAAGATAAACAAAATTTTATCTGTTATGACGCCATCATACAAGCGTCAATATAGAGCGAAATAATTAACGTCTGGTTTAGAGTCGAAATTTAGGGATGCGTTACTTAGTCTTGTGCTTCGATTGTTTTAAAATCATTTTTGAATCTAAATCGGGATCTCATTATTGGAATAAAACAGTTAGGATTCTTTTAAATGTATTTATAACCATCGAGAGAATGAAGAAGAGATATGTGCCAAATGGGAAGCTGGAGGAACAAGATTCACACTTATGCAGAGTCTGGAGGAAGGGCCTTCTGAGCTACGGATTCAAGCCACTACAAGATTTCAGGATGAGTACCTTTTTAGTCTATATAATAGTATTGTTAAACTGTTTCTAAATGTTCTAAAATTTTTCTAAAGCAAATTTATCTACAGTTAATATCGAAGTAGGCAGTATATTCTTAGGAAAGATACATATTTAATTTCATTAAGCATAATTCAAATCATTTGAAAGAGGATTTAAAATGTAGTCGAATTTGGTTGTTTTGAGATTGCGTCGTTCGACCCCTGGGAGACGTTCAATCATGAGGACAAAAATCCATAATTACGTGCATATTCTCTATATATAAAGAACTGGTTCTAACTAGAGAATTTCAAAAAGTACAGATGGGTCATTCCTCAATGGGGCGAAATTACACCTGTACTTGATTGAAGGAAGTAACTTCTAGGTGAGAGCGCTGTAGTTGCGAAATAGTTAATTCCGACTTGTATGAATATGAGAAGAGACAGTGTTTGACTGAAAGCGGTAACCAATTCATTTTTAGATTCATTATAAATAATGCAGTTAGGATTGAAATAACAAGACTCGTCTTGCGATGGCATCGTTCAGTTTTGGTGGTAGCAAGCATGGAGTATAAAGACCATGATATACGTCCGACAATGGGTTTATAAGTAAGGCTTTATATACCTAAAAAGGAGACTGCCCGAAATAACTCATTAGGTATGACGTTTGGTCCGAAGTCTGTGTTGTTGACCCCCGGAATTAGTTCGGCGTGATTTCTGATGGATCAGTTATACTAGAACAACCAAGAGTTATCCAATATATTTTAGATTCATTATAAATAATGCAGTTAGGATTGAAATAACAAGACTCGTCTTGCGATGGCATCGTTCAGTTTTGGTGGTAGCAAGCATGGAGTATAAAGACCATGATATACGTCCGACAATGGGTTTATAAGTAAGGCTTTATATACCTAAAAAGGAGACTGCCCGAAATAACTCATTAGGTATGACGTTTGGTCCGAAGTCTGTGTTGTTGACCCCCGGAATTAGTTCGGCGTGATTTCTGATGGATCAGTTATACTAGAACAACCAAGAGTTATCCAATATATTTTAGATTCATTATAAATAATACAGTTAGGATTGAAATAATATGACTATGGAGTGGAAAAAGACAAGAACCAATCTATTTTAATCCCATTATACGTAATTCAAATCATTTGAACGCAAGAGAGGGAGCGAATGAAGTGGGTTGATTGTTTTGGGTTTGCCCCGCTTCTTGCCAAGGAGACGTTCAATCATGAGGACAAAAAATCCATAATTACGTGCATATTCTCTATATATAAAGAACTAGTTCTAACTAGGGAATTTCAAGAAGTACAGATGGGTCATTCCTCAATGGGTCGAAATTACGCCTGTACTTGATTGAAGGAAGAAACTTCTAGGTGAGAGCGCTGTGATTTCGAAATAATTGATTCTGACTTATATGAACGGGAGGGAGAGAAAGTGAATCGGGTTATTAATTATGCGCAACCGATTCAGGATACACCCCTGAATATTGCGATTTCTTTCGGACGTTAAAAAATGCTTCAACGATATTTGAAATAAAGTATTCCCGTTATCTACACGAATTATTTTGCTCAGATAACTCGTTTAATTATTGTATAAATAGAGTCACATGGTCATAGGAAGTTGGTGAGGTAGATTTATTCACTACGCTTTGGATATCTATGAATGTATTGACACATGGTTAATATATTCTGTTCACGTGGAATGTTCCATTGGTTAAACATACTTGTCTTCATTCTACGAGGAGGAATTCACATTTTCATTTACCAAGAAATTATCTTTATACTCCACAGAGGATAAATTGCAATAATCAGCTTTAAACTAATAACCAACATTCTTCTAGACGCAAGGACCCCTAAAAAGAATTAGATGCCACTATTAATATCTTCCAACTTAATCTTTAGACGCAAGTGATCCCTAAAGTTTTGGTATACCTTGGATTTACATTTTCCTCGGAATGCTGACGATTTGTCGAGGCAATGGAACATACTACGTGGCTATATCAAGATTTAGCTTCGGGTTGTTTATCAAGGTAAAGGAAACGCCAGAGAAAATGTATAGAAGGAAGTTTTTCATGGCATTTTAGGGGCGGGACGATGGGGCCCCTTTAGCGCGGAAACCGAGGATATGTCATTACCCACGGACATCAATCCTCCTTTCCATAGATTCATTTTTTAAAACTTGTTAAATAAATTCCTAACGAGAAAAGTGAAGTTCTGTTAGCGACAGACACCACATACTCGGAAGTAGACCTATTTTCAAATTATTAGACTCTCGGTTTGCAGATAAATACAGTTTCTACCAAGATAACCAATCCAGAGGCGAATCACTGAAACAATATGATTATGTGTTTTTCTCCAAACTATAAATTGTATATAGAAGAAGCCAACAAAAGTAAGCAAATTTAAAAACAAAATGATATGTAAATGTGCCTTTTCTTTCAGATATTTTACGTTTCTGTTATGGTTAGTTATTCCAGTAAATGTAAACTCTAAACAATAAATTTTATACGTATTGTAGTCAAGTCCGAATTAAAATTATAAGTATATTATTATCTTTGTATGTGTAAATATAGAATTTCCAACACGTTTTCTGAAATATTAGGGTTGCCACGTGCGTCACAATAGAGGGGGAGTTATAGACTAAAGACGATATCACGAGCCAATAACTTCGACGTTTCTATAGTAATTGAGTGAGAGTATAGTGATTTATTTATTTATAAATTAGGAAAAAAACGACATCATGAGCCATTTAATAGATAATCTAGTATAGAGACATATCCTGGTAAACTAGGATAAAAGCCATTAGGTAGTATTTGCATTTAGAATGAAACTTGCGATAACTTAATAGGATTTTGATATTAATTAAACATCGATAAGAAACATTACGACCGCATCGCGTTCTTACTAAATAATCCTTTCAGTTCATTCAAAACGGATAATTCTAACCTTTTATCTACGTAGAGATACTTATAGGTTATTATCTATTTTATAATGTGTATTTCGGAACAGTACGATCGAGATCAGTAAGAGTATTTTAGGTTGCGTATCAGAATTAGAACTTATATTAGATGGTTTATTAATTTCGGTTAGATTTAAAAAAAATTTAGTTGGTAGCTTCGGTTCGGTGAGCCAAGGCTCAACCACTTTATACACGGTAAGGTCAGGTTTTTCACACTAGGACCGCAAAAAATATTGAATTTTTTCAATGCATTGCCAGCAATGGACGTTGGTGGATGCACGTTGTTAAAATTAATTCTAAATTTTATCGCCTTTGGTAACAATCTTCAAATTTGTGAGAAACCCATAACGCAAATTTTCTCACCTGGACCTGCAAGTTTCTTACTAGGACCGCAAAAAATATTGAATTTTTTTATTGCATTGCCAGCAATGGAACTTGCTGGATGCATACTGTGAAAATGCAGTTTAAATTTTATCGCGTTTGGTCACAATCTACAAATATGTGAGAAACCCATAACGCTAAATTTCTCACCTGGACCAGCAAGTTTCTTACTAGGACTGCAAAAAATATTGAATTTTTTTATTGCATTGCCAGCAATTCAACTTTCTGGATGCATACTGTGAAAATGCAGTTTAAATTTAATTGCGATTGGTCACAATCTCAAATATGTGAGAAACCCATAACGCAATTTTTCTCACCTGGACCTGCAAGTTTCTTACTAGGACCGCAAATAATATTTAATTTTTTTATTGCATTGCCAGCAATGAACCTTGTTGGATGCACACTGTGAAAATGAACTTTAAATTATCGCGTTTGGTCACAATCTTCAATTTTGTGAGAAACACATAACGCTAATTTTCTCACTTGGACCAGCAAATTTCTTACTAGGACCGCAAAAAATATTGAATTTTTTTATTGCATTGCCAGCAATGGACATTGCTGGATGCACACTGTTAAAATTAATTCTAAATTTTTTCGCGTTTGGTCACAATCTTCAAATATGTGAGAAACGCATAACGCAAATTTTCTCACATGGATCTGCAAGTTTCTTACTAGGACCGCAAAAAATATTGAATTATTTTATTGCATTGACAGCAATGGACCTTGCTGGATGCACACTGTAAAAATGAAGTTAAAATTTCATCGCGTTTGGTCACAGTCTTCAATTTTGTGAGAAACACATAACGCTAATTTTCTCACTTGGACCAGCAATTTTCTTACTAGGACCGCAAAATTATTGAATTTTTTAATCGCATTACCAGCAGTGGACCTTGCTGGAAGCACACTGTTAAAAAGAAGTTTAAATTTCATCGCGTTTGGTCACAATCTTCAATTTTGTGAGAAACACATAACGCTAATTTTCTCACTTGGACCAGCGAATTCATTACTAGGACCGCAAAAAATAGTAATTTTTTTTATTGCATTGCTAGCATTGGATTTTGCTGGATGCACACTGTTAAAATGAAGTTAAAATTCCATCGCGTTTGGTAACAATCTTCAAATATGTGAGAAACCCATAACGCAAATTTTGTCAACTGGGCCAGCAAGTTTCTCACTAGGACCGCAAAAAATATTGAATTTTTTCATTGCATTGCCAGCAATGGACCATGCTGGAAGTATAATGTTAAAAAGAAGTTCATGGCGATTGGTCTCAAGCTTTAATTTTGTTAGAAACACATAACGCTAATTTTCTCACTTGGACCAGCAAATTTCTTACTAGGACCGCAAAAAACATTGAATTTTTTTATTTCATTGCCCGCATTGGACCTTGCTGGATGCACACTGTTAAAATGAAGTTAAAATATTATCGCGTTTGGTCACAATCTTCAAATATGTGAGAAACCCATAACGCTAATTTTCTCACTTGGACCAGCAAATTTCTTACTAGGACCGCAAAAACTAATTAAATTTTTTTGTTGCATTTCCAGCAATGGATCTTGCTGGATACACACTGTGATAATGAACTTTAAATTTAATCGCGTTTGGTCACAATCTTCAAGTTTGTGACAAACACGTAACGCTAATTTTCTCACTTGGACCAGCAAATTTCTTACTAGGACCGCAAAGAATATTGAATTTTTTTATTGCATTGCCAGCAGTGAACCTTGATGGAAGCACACTGTTCAAAGGAATTTTAAATTTCATCGCGTTTGGTCACAATCTTCAATTTTGTGAGAAACACATAACGCTAATTTTCTCACTTGGACCAGCAAATTTCTTTCTAGGACCGCAAAATTATTGAATATTTTAATCGCATTACCAGCAGTGGACCTTGCTGGAAGCACACTGTTAAAAAGAAGTTTAAATTTCATCGCGTTTGGTCACAATCTTCAATTTTGTGAGAAACACATAACGCTAATTTTCTCACTTGGACCAGCAAATTTCTTACTATGACCGCTAAAAATATTGAATTTTTTTATTGCGTTGCCAGCAATAGAAGTTGCTGGATGCAAACCGTTAAAATTAATTTTAAATTTAATCGCGTTTGGTCACAATCTTCAATTTTGTGAGAAAATCATAACGCTAATATTCTCAATGGACCAGCAAATTTCTTACTAGGACCGCAAAAAATATTGAATTTTTTTATTGCGTTGCCAGAAATGGACCTTGCTGGATGCACACTGTCAAAATGCAGTTTAAATAACATCGCGTTTGGTC
>JADDOH010019736.1:0-10828 GCA_016648135.1 Agrypnia vestita | reverse complement strand
AAAAAAAAAAAAAAAAAAAAAAAAAAAAAAAAAAAAAAAAAAAAAAAATATTCAGCTTTGCTACACGATCCATGACATCCACAACTCTAGTTCTACGCCTAATTTCGTCATTTCTAATTCTATCTCTTGGGCTTACTCCAAGCATGGATCTCTCCATGGATCGTTACTTTTCTACTTTTCTTTGTACGGGCTATAGTCTCCACTCTGTATGTCATCTTAAGTAAGTAAGTAAGTAAAATATCCGTATTATTTAATACCTAAACAATATAATATTTTTATAAGAATAAAATGGCCGCACACTTTTTCACGCCGCTGTATAAAAATGGGCATTTAGGTAAGTGGCGTTCGCGAAACCAGGCAACGCCGCGACCACTGGCTAAAATGTACCGCTAGCTGAAGGCGGCTGGTCCGGTTGGTAACCGTAAGACGTTTCATTGAATCCCAAAGGTCTCGAGCCGGTTTAGAAATGGAAGATTTTTACCCGAGCAGGCCGGACTTGTATTTTCTAAACAATACGAGCGGCGCAAGATGCATTATGCAAATAAATAAATTTCCCCGCTGTCGCGCGCATAAAACTGCGTGAAGAAATGCAAGAAATCTCCACGCGCCTTCCGTACCAGAATATCGTAAATTTTGCGCAAGAGCGTAAATTGTTTTAACCTACGTATAGTAATGGAACTGTTATTTAAGGTAAGTCCCGAATACAGAGTCAATTCTTAGAGTACACTTTGAAAGTGTAATTTGTACTGCAAATTTTGTTTATGTTTTGACTTTGTATTCGGGCTTTAGACTGCAGACCGCCAACATATCGACGGCTCCTACGTATAATATCGTAACCCACAAAATTCAATTTTACAGGAGAAGGATTTGAACATATTTTCGTCCGGTATAAATCTAAATATTGCCCAATTTTTTTGAAATTTCGTTTCAATATTTTACTTTATACTGTAGTTTCATAAATAATCACAAAAAAGTCGAAATTATTAAAGGTTTTTGTAGAAATGCACATACGACATTATACTTCGGAAAAGATGCGACGTAAAATATTGTATAAATGACTTACAAGATTTTACTTCGGAAAAGACGCGACGTAAAATATCGTATAAATGACTTACTACATTTTACTTCGGAAAAGACGCGACGTAAAATAACGTAAGTGTTACATACGATAATTTTCTTATGTTATTTTCTCACGCATATTATCGTAAGTGTTACATACGATAATTATCTTATGTTATTTTCCAACGTATAATATCGTAAGTGTTACATACGATAAAATTATCTTATGTTATTTTTCAACGCAAATTATCGTAAGTGTTACATACGATAGTATACTTCTTAAAAAATATATGATTGTTTGAGATACGATAAAATACGTCCGAAAAAAGTAGTTTACTGTAAAATATTTTTTTTTCTTTCTTGGAAATAGAGATATAATTAAATACACATGAAATACACAAAAAACTAAAAATCGTCGATTTGTGGGTTACGATATTATACGTAAGAGCCGTCGATATTCAGGATGTCTCATTTCCATCAGAAAAAACTTTACATATGGATTTCTGCCTTGAAAATGAATCGAAAATGCCCTAGAGTTAGAAATAGTAAATAAAATAATAAAGTATAATGTATTGGTGCAGATATTTAAAATTTAAAATTAAACACGGATGAGAACACAAATATTTTGGTGACAGGATGAAGCTGAATAGGGATTTTCATTCTTGCAATACAAGTGAAAGCGACAACAAAAGACTTCTTAAGAAAAAGAAAAACACCTCACAAAACTGTATGATGTACAAAGGTCTAAAAATCTTCGATAGCCTGCCAAAGGAAATTCAAAACAATATAGTAAATTTCTTCTATTCTTATACTCTATTCTATGGGTAAATATCAAAATCAGTAAAATAAATACCTACCTACATCGATAAGAAAGTAGGTACGAATTCGTGGAGCGAAAAATATCTTAAATGTGTGGGTGCGCACTTTCCGCTATAGATCGCCGGCCTCCCGAAGAAACCCGAGCATCTCCGACGGAACAAATATTTATTTTTTTACTCCCTTTATATTAATTCGTGGCGTCTGCTTGCTAGCTTGCCGGTTTGCCGACGAAAAAACTTTGGATCGATATTTGACCCTTTTGCCGTGATTCAATCGAGCTGAAACTTTGCAAGCAGTCTTGTGGCGACGATCAAGAAGATCTATAAAAATTTTGTTAAAAAAATAATAATTATAGTATTTTTTATTATTATAATATTATTATTATATTATTATTATAATTATAGTATTATTTGGATATTTAGAAATTTTAATAGTTTTTTCAAATTGGAATCATTACCAAAGTTTGATTACTAGCAACGGCGGCCCGATAGCGTCGCGGAATATTTTCTAAATTTGAATCACTCCGTCGGTATACATAATAGGCACTTCACTACGAATTTCGAAAATGTAAACTGACTGACAAATGTTTTTAGAATTTAATCTTCAAAGCATGAAGTGTCTTATCAAAGCTCAAAACATCTGACATTTTAGAAATATATTCAATTACTGTAAGTTTAGTGCTATTTTATATGTTTTAATTCGTCATTAATTGTTATATTTTACAAAGAAAGGGAGTATAATAAAAACTTGGTTTTTATGAGTTAGTTTTTTTATAATTATTTTTTTATTCATGATTTTTTTTGTCACTTGTAACTAATTATTTCATGGCTGAATTATGGGTTTATTCTGTTTCGTATCGTGAATTTCTGTTATTGGTTTACCAACCGTTCGTTGCAATATTGCATGTTACTTGAAACCATTGTACTATTGAGATTCCATAAGTAAAATAAAAAAAAAAATAATAATTTATTACCACCATTATTTCAAGGTTATTATATATTCATCACGAAATTATTTATATTTTTTTACTGAATTAATCAGTAAGTGAGGCGATTAAACGAAAAAGCACCACTATTCAGTAGACTAAATTTAGAAAAACTTTTTTGTAACTGATTTTAAAGCCAGAACGGATATTTTAAAATGTATATTGAGGGTAGAAAGTATAAAGGGCGTAATTGATTATTTACAACATTATAGGAGAGCAAAAGACAGTTCTGTCTAAACGATTTCCATAGTTGTTAATCGAATGCACATATGAAGATCTTTAAATAAATAAAAAAATTGATAAAGTCAGATTGACCGAACACTATTTTGCTCTCCTGTAAAGTTAGAAATAATCAACCAACGCCCTTTTGGTTTCCTAAACTCAACATGCTTTTGATAAAGTGCTTCTAAAACATATAATCGCGCTTACAAAATCAATTATTATAATCGTGAAATTGCCAGGTAATCATATTCAAGAGCATCGCTCTGTATTCTCCTAAAAAGGTGGAGATTTTTTTCCTACTTTCCTTAAGTATAAAATTATTATGTGTTATTCTACAGCGGCCTCATGGGAGTCCATGACCTCAGTCACTACAGAGCGCCATCCATCCCTTGACATATTCTTTGTGTTCCAGTCTATTGGACACTCCTCCACTTTTTGCCTTCCTCTCGATCTCCAATCTGTTGATTGTCGCAGCTTCCGCGCCATTTTATTCCCGGATCAAGAGTCTATCTTCCATGTGAAAATATAGATCAAATTTCTTCCATCGCATCGAAGTTACTATGTATCGTCTAATCAGAGAACTCCGTCGTAGTAACACTGTTGTAGAAAACATTATAATGTTACAATAGATCGAAGTGATACCGTCAGATTTTGCCCTCTATCGCCTTTTTGAACGTTCATCATAGGTCATATCTTGACATGGACATTTGAAACTGTGTTTTAAAATACATATAGTCCCAAGCTAGTTCAGCATAGCCATTTGAAACTGTGTTTTAAAGGAGAATACCTCCCTAGACCTTTTGAAAAGTCGATTTTTAAATTTATGCATTTTTTTAAAGCTTGAAGACTTTAGAATGATAAAAATTTCAAGCAAAAATTTAAAAAAATAGCAAAGTTGTAGCTGATGATAGTGGGATCTCTTTGTTAATTATGCGCCGCGCCACACGCAGGTAGCTGCTAGTCGGGCTCTTTCATAGTTACGCCTGTTTCTATTATGTTTATGGAAAGTGCTCGATGATATGAGAATTTTAAGCAAGGTGGAGAATTTATGTAATGGATGTGGAATCGATGATTTTATGTAAGTTGAAAAACTTCGCGATTTATTCATTGCTCAATTTTCAAACACGTTTTGAAAATCGGTGACCAAAATATCTCGGCAATCATTGAACCGATCAACTTGAAATTTCTATTAGTTATTCAATATGGAATTATCTAGTTTTTGTAGTGAGATTTTTTTTAATGACCTACTTTTTTATCGGCATAGTAAACCCGAATTTTTCCTTAAAAAACGCAATTTTAAATTCAAACGCCCACCATTTTGTCAAAAATCTAAAAAAAATCTTACGTCGAAGACTAAATTATAGTGTTAATTTTGATATTTTTTTTTTTTATTCTGATGATTACAGATGAAATGGGAGTGGTCACCACGAAGGACTTTTTTTTTCGGCAGTCGACAGAACCCAAAAGTTTTCCGCCAATATTGAATGTTTTTTAATAAAAAACAATTAAAATATTCATAAAAACATATCTTTCATGTAAAAAAGATACCAATACCATTATTAGTATAGGTTTCCTTAAAAAAACTCACAAAAATTGACTTTTTTCGCGCTTCGTTGGTAGGTATTCCCCCTTAAAGTATGTTAAATCCTTCTCACTGTACCAGGTAGAGATTTTAGTCAAACCACTACATGTGGACAATCTCATGCTGTGAACGCGTTATCTAATTTTAATTAGTACATATCGTCCTGGGCCTCTCTCGATTCCCAAGGATAGGACAGCTTGTGTTTGACGGTATGATTTTTATTACTTATTATTATTTTTGGCCTTGCCTGCTATGTACAAGGTTTATAAGGTACCTCAATAGGAGTTCAGGTATTCTGCTTATGATACCCTGCTAGATAGTGGGGTCTTGTTAAATAATCTAAATATTTATTGATGTTCAAAAGATGAATTCAGTATTAAGAATATATTATAATGTCATAGGATAATTTCCGTGAGTTGAATTTATTATAATATAGTTCATTTCAATCTCCTGGTCGTGGCTGCCAATTGTGATGACCCTGATAGATAGGGCATCTTAATCAAATCAAGATGGTTTAGATGCAGACTGGATTTAATGTCGTAATGATGTTAAATTAATATTAAAAAGCATTTTATTGTATTTTAATATAAATCGTCCTTTTGGTCACGGCAAGCATTGCGATGAGACCAAGTGGGTGTGAGACCCGTCAAAAATACATCGTAGCAATATAATTCTTTAAAATAATTGTATTCTATACAGAAAACTACTACTACTAAAATTCAATTCTTCATATGAAATATTACTTGTAATACATAGAATCCTGAGAAGAAATATATCAGGCTTTTACTTATAAACGATTCAAAACATAAGAAATATATTTTTGATGTCCATACTTGGCTTTTTTGAATATTATTCTTTTAAGATTTTCTAAATTTATTAAATCTATCTCTGTGTCGACCATCACATGCTCTAGCTACTACCAGTTTTGTGGGAACGGGGGGGATGAGGGTAAGTTACGGAAATCGTCCGCTCTCGCTGCACATCCCACACTTGTGACGATGGACAAAATAATAATAATAATAATATTGGATTATTTATATAGCGCCATTTTTGTGAAAATTTCACCTCAAGGGCGCTTTACACACAAAAAACTCTTACATACTAAAATCATAGAATCACAAAATGAAAAAGAAAAGAGAAAGAAAAACAGTTCAAAACATAAAATAGTAAAAAAAAAAAAAACAACGTTAAAAACAACAATATTAAAAAGGTTCTGGGAAAGATTTTGTAAACAAGTGCGTTTTAAGTCTTTTCTTAAATAAAGTCTCTGAATCCGTGTTTCTTATCAGGGAGGGCAAAGAGTTCCACGCTTTGGGGCCCGCCACCGCAAATGCCCGTTCGCTGAACCTAGTTTTCTGGAACTGACTTGCCGGTTCCACAATCCTTCCCACCGCTGAAGTAGACGCTGACCTAAGAGTTTGACGTCTCCCATTTATGTTGTCTGGAATACAGAGCTCCTGAAGATACAGAGGCGCCATGTTATGAGTTGCCTTGTACATCAACCAACAAAAGCGGGTATTTAGAGAAACCTATTGAAGATAAAGCCTATTACACCCTGTACATGCGCCCACAATTCGGTGCCTTAGCACGTTAACCGCCGACCGCAATCGACTCATCGAGGCAGCGTTTGCTAAAATTACCGCGAACGCCATAACATATTATATCCGATGGTGAGCCATATAACATACAATTCGTAACAATGATGATCGGTGAGTCACACGCGCATGGAGTGGGTAAAATGATCTTAATCTAAAAACCTCAATAATTTATGTAAGTCAATATCTGGGTCAGATCTGCGCAGAGCCCGCGCCAGATGCGCCGAACATTTCGGAAAATCTACTCCGTTATTATATTCAACTTGGCTAACAGAAAATTGGGTAAAAAAAGTAACCCATAAAAAACAAGTTTTTATTATACTCTCTCTCTTTGTAAAATATAACAACAATTAAAGGCGAATTAAAACATATTACATAACACTAAACTTACAGAAATTTAATATATACTTCTAAAATGTCAGATGTTTTGAGCTTTGATAAGACACTCCACGCTTTGAAGATGAAATTCTAAAAACGTTTGTCAGTCAATTTAGATTTTCGACATTCATAGTGAAGTATCTATTATGTATACCGACGGAGTAATTCAAATTTAGAAAATATTCCACGACGTTATCGGGCCGCCGTTGCTAGTAATCAAACTTTGGTAATGATTCTAATTTGAAAAAACTATTAAAATTTCTAAAAATTCGAAATTATACTATTGATAGATCTTCTTCGATCGTCGCCACAAGTCTGCTTGCAATGTTTCAGCTCGATTGGATCACGGAAAAAGGGTTAAAAATCGATCAAAATTTTTTCGTCAGATAAGCAGACAAGACGACAAGTAGACAAGCAGACGCTACGAGTTAAAAGAAAGGGAGTAAAAATATTAACGTTGTTATCTCAACCTGAGTTTAATCATAATTTTCAAGAGAACCAAGTAAGGTCTATCATGAAATCAGTAGTATATAAACTTAATTGTAACGATTGTGATCATTTTTATATTGGTAAAATAAAAATAATTTTTGAAATTATGGTTAAAAAGCTTTAACCAGCAATGTTGAGTCGGATTTTTCAAAACACTTTAATTTGACAAAACATTGAATATTAATACAGGTTTCAAATTTCTACATACTAGTTATAAGATCCTGAAATTAGGAAAAGTGTTAATATTAATAATTCAAATATGATAAAAAACCAGACAAAATTTGTCCACAACCCACTATTGAATATTTTTCCACTTAAGATTCCATCCCCTTCAGATGACATTCCTAATAATTAACACCTCCGACCCTACCCCTCTCCTCACCCTCCCCTTCAAGGTAACAAACTTGCATGGTTTATCTTTTTCAATTTTAGTACACAAACAATCTATCTACCGATCTGAATGTGCTTTTGACTTCCCATTATTTTTTTTAATTATGTTTTTACAGGGGTTTTTTAAAATTATTGTCTAACAATCATAAAATGTTTTTATGATTGTTTATTTCTCTTTTAAATATGTTTTATTTTTATCGCTTCTTTGGTCAATTATTATAAATTTGAACAGAATGTTAGTAAACGTAGTAAAAACCACTACTAGATTTACGGTCTACCGGTTTCGAGACGTACCCGTCTCTTCTTCAGAGCCAATACTACACTACTACATTCACAACACTATACACCCCAACCATAGTATTGTCAAACTATCACCACTATTGTTCACATGCGTGTTAATCTTGTCAGAGACAAGCATGCACTGATTATGAACCATTGAACTACTGGACAATTCAGGAATCTTACCCCGCCCCCTCTCACTCTCACTCTCAGTGCATGCTTGTCTCTGACAAGATTAACACGCATGTGAACAATAGTGGTGATAGTTTGACAATACTATGGTTGGGGTGTATAGTGTTGTGAATGTAGAAGTGTAGTGTTGGCCCTGAAGAAGAAACGGGTACATCTCGAAACCGGTAGACCGTAAATCTGGTAGTGGTTTTTACTAAGTTTACTAACATTCTGTTATTATGTCTAACCACAAAGTTAATGCTTTAAATATTAATAATATTATTATAAATTTGATTTTCATGACAATTGTTTATTTAAAAAATGTTTTATTTTAGGTATATATAACACTTTTGCACCTAATATTATACCGTAAAAACCTACTAGGGCATTTATTATAATAATAAATAAATATTTAAATAAAAAATAAATAAAATCAGTCTCATTATTCATTCGGACTATAAAAGTAATGGTGCGGCGCCACTGTACCGAGATCAGAATTCAATCGGAGTTTTGACTCAATTGACTTCGAAACAACGCGACGCCGGTTCGTTTCCAGCGCAAGGTGAACGACACGTGGTGACTGATTTTCTGTCAAATTGTCACACATGTCGTGTCTCGCGTAAGCGTCTTGCAAAGTGGAAAAATCACACGCGATCCTCGTGTCGTGTGCTGGTGAGTAATTCGTATGCACCTATGAAAGGTGCAAATTCTAAAACGGGTCTTATGATGTTTACGTAATTATGTACTTTGTAATGTGAATTTGTATTAAAGGGAATGAATTTTTCACATTCGATATAAGTTAGTGTAATGGTAGTCCAACGTTTCATAAAAAATTAGTTAGAAATATTGAAAAAAAATGCAATCTTTCATGTCGCATATCTCCTTAATTATTGATAATTAAGGAGATATGCGAGGTCATAATAGCTTGAACATTTAAAACTCATAATCAAGGCAGAAATATAGTCCTGCGAGGTTATTAATATTTTCCAAATAACCCTGTATATAACTTCCAAAAATTTTGAACGTTACATTGCGAAAAGTGATCACTTAATTCAGCCTTACGACAGGCCTATGAACACCCAAAGCCTTCCATACCTACTTTCCCATAAAAAAAATATAATTTCACCTCTGTGACATCTATAATATATCTTGATTAAAGTGACATATTTTAATACGGCGGAACACATCATATTTATATTCCTTGAAGTCCCGTTACTTAAACTAAGTTCTTTTCTAATAAAAAAATGTACTTGCGTAAAGAATAGGAAAAAAATATAGTTTTTCAGTGTTTAATGCCATTTTTAGTCTCTCCTGTGAAATCAAATAAAACGACTAAGGCGGTGTTGTTTCTAAAGCGACTATAAAAATATGCAATATTTTAAAACGAATGCGCCAGGAAGTTATTAAGTGAACAGTCTCTTAACTTTTATTTAAAGACTATTAGATAATTAATGTAGGTCCGGAAAATGAAGGATTTCATTACACTTACGAGTGCCGGTATAACTGCGCTCGGTCCATACATTTTTATTCGCTTGTCGCCTATTTACTATCTTTACAATCTATCACTATAGTGGCCTTAAGGACCCTGACGGGATGTTTATTACCTGCTGTAATAACGGAGACGATTTCAATTAGGGTTGGGAAAAATCAGTATTTTCTTTTTTTCATTTTCATTTATATCATTTATTATTTATGTTATCATTATATATTATATATTATATTATTTTAAATAACATAATATTACATATTATATTATTTAAAATGAAACTCCGTAATCACATTTATGATTATTGAAATAAATTAAATACTTCTTTAATTGAATCCCATTCCCTTCCTCTTCCCACTCTTCCCATTTTATGCATTATCATAATTTAAAACTTTGAAATATTTATTATTTATCACATATTCTTTATCATTTTTTTTACTTTATTTTTTTACCAGCTTAGAAGAAACTTCACTGGTCTTACTACATATATATTTTTTTGATATTATATATTTTTTTTATTCCATTGTACTGTATGTTTCCCAACATAAAAAATATAAATAAATAAATAAAAAATCATCCCAGGATGGACTTGGGTCAAATAATCTCGGTATGTACGATATTTTTTTATATTAAATTCAGCATAAAAAGGATTTATAAACAATAAGATTCTATTATTGATAAATTTAGCGTTAACACTGTAGAAATTATTCATAATGATTAATTGATGGAAAAAATAAACTATATTAACTCAGGCGACCCTCGTAGCTCAGTGGACTACTTCTCACATCGAGGGTTCCGGGTTCGATTCCCGGTGTTGTCATAATTAATCTATGTGATTTACTCGCGCCTGGGTGTTTTGAAATGTGTTTCGCTTCTTGAGCCTCTTAACCTGTTGAAGCGTAAAATTATAATAAAAAACTCTAATTGGGTTCAAAAATATTAAACTACTTGAGTTTTAAGATTATTAGAATCTCTCTTTAATATTTTTAATCAGAATCTTTAATATTTCACTTGAGACTTCAATGATAGATTCTGATACTTGTGATAATAAAAAACTCGAAGAGAGATAATGGTTTTTCATCCATTATTGATCATAAGTTTCATAAATAAAGTAATTAACGTAGTTTATATTTTTAATATTTAAAGAATTAACTTTATGGTTGTACACCATAACGGAGTGTTAGTTAAATTAGTATAAACCACTACTATATTTTAGGTCTGCCTTTGTTCAATTTAACTTTCACAAAAGATTTGGTAACACTCACTTTAGACCCTACCCCCTCTCACTCCTTCTTCTTCGTAGATTCCTGAACGTTTTGTAGACAAGTAAGTGCATGCTAGTCTTTGACAAGATTAACACGCATGTGATATAT
>JADDOH010019735.1:0-17590 GCA_016648135.1 Agrypnia vestita | reverse complement strand
CAGATAGACAGACATTGAGTTTTATAGGTATAGATAATTTTGCCTAAACTTTTATTTGTATAAAACGTGACTTTAATGTTATCTGGCAAACTTTTAATCACTATATCTGAGATTTATTTTATATATAATACTCTCCGCCTTTACTCATTTATATTATTTGGTGAAGTTTTATATAAATATATATCGCGTATAAAAATGCTTTCTTTTTTGGACAAAATTCTATTTGTAAAATTTGGGACGTAACCGTTATATGTGGCAATTTGTTTGATAATTTATTATTGTATTTGAAAATTGGCATCTATCATCGGTATACCCTAGACGATGTATCATTGAACGGAATGATAAAGGGTGGTTTGTAGTATAATGTATAATTGTATTTGTATACGTAGGCTTACGGTAGGTCCTTAATTATATTCAGTTATTATTATTGTGTAAAGTTAAATCCGAAAAGTTGATTCATAAAATTTTCTCTATTTCAAGTGTGAATTATATTTCAGTGCGAAATAAATTAAGAAAAGAGAGGACTGATTTAAGTTGACGTTCCGTGCCTGTCTATACAAAAAATATATCGTCAACATATTTCTTCCAGAAAAGTACATTATTCAACAATAAATAACAAAAGAAAATCTTTATAATTATTTGGGTCCGTTCTGATGAAGATACAGTGGTATCGAAACCAGTAGACGTAGAATTAATAGTTAAGTGGTTAATACAGATTTGTTTAATTAAATAAATTATTGAAACAAATAATAGTATTTAACATCTATAATGGAGTATTTGTAAGTTTCGATTTTTTGTTATCCCGTGAAAACATTATTATTGGAAAATATGCAAAATTATAGAAAGTTGGTAAATTGAGTTTAATTTGTAAAAGATTTTTTCTCCTCTCGAGAATGTTGTGTCGATTTTTATGTGTTATCGTGAAACTTGTATTATTGGAAAATGTGAATAAATATAGAAAATATTAAGTTAATTTGTATTTTTTGAGAGGTTTTTCAAAGAGAAAAAGATTAAGCGAGAGAGTGATGAAAGAGATTTTTTCTCTCTCCTTAGAAGTAAGTTTTCTGTTCTACCAAAGAAAAGTGTCAAAGTCGGCGTTGAAGAGCTCTCTACCGCCTAGCTAGAAAATAAAAATCCCGGTGATGCTGAGCTGCGGTTCATACTTATGCAAAATTATATCATTAAAGTGTTTTAATGTTACTCAAATTATGTGTGGGTATGGTGAGGACACCACTTTTAGCGAGAATGCATAAACCCTTAATAAATTATCGCACATAGTTTCAACATAACAATTTTAATGGAAAAATTCCTACAAAGTGTTTTGCTACGGTTTTTAGAATATTTTTCAGCAAAATATTTTATCATCACAGGACTAAGTTTTAATTTTATTATTTTTTGGCGCAATAAAATATTGAAATTTGAACTTCGGTTGTATATATTTGCATCCAATATTAATCAATTCATCGTTTGGAAGGAATATTTTAGCATTTTCACACAAATAACTATCATGTTTTTCATTTCCAATAATCTATTTTTTATGAATACACGCATAAGAAATCAAAAAAAAATTCACGATGTTAAATTTACTTATTTACTATTTTTTTAAATTATTGGAAATTATGTTTAATAAATCTCAATTTATTACATAAATATTTTTGTAATAAAGTAGTACAGTATTAAATAAGTTAGCACAGTATAGAATAAGTTAATTAAGATTTGACTTACTTAAGATTACTTAAACGAATAAAATAGTATGAAAGATGGATGAGGCGAATATCGATGGCACTACCAGTAGAGATTGGCAGGAGAAGATTTTTTGTTGCTGAGTAAATCAGATATTGGAAAATGGTCTTGTTTGACGACCTTGCGTAAGAAAGTGTACGAATTTGGATGTGGAGAGAATTGTCTGTCGGGAGAGAAGAATGTAGTGCTGAACCCTCTCTGCCTGCCGCCTAGTGGATGATCAAATTTAGAATAGAAAAAGCCTGGGCATGAATTTTGTAACGAAATGCTAGAATCGCACTAACCAAAACTTTCGAACACTCCACATCTTTTTAATCTTTAATCGACTGGTACATTCTTGTAAATACTGGAAATGTCACGGAAATTTAAAAATATAAATGTTTAGAACGTTCTCGAACATTCGAAATCCAACATGTTTTTTGTATAAAAAGGCGAAAGCAATCGCGAGCAATACAGTTATTATTTGACGTTTGACAAGTGCGACATAATCAGCAATAAAAGCATCGAAACCATAAACAAGCAGAGAGGCCCGCGTTTGTATAACCGAGTGACAGATATTCGGACAAGTACTGACGAAGTGCGTAACTGAGCGGAATATTTTATTTAATATCCATTATTTATTATTTGTTATTATATAGATAGCTGTTAATTTTCCCTCAAATAAATAAATAAATTAGCTTCGTGTCTCTCTTTAGAGCAACTTTAACTAGTTGCAATGCAAGAATAGTTGCAAACTTTTCGTATTAGAATTCATTCGAAGAAGAAGATTGTATAATGACTGCTACGCTCTTGAAATATTTTTAATTTATGGTTTCGAAGGTACATGTTTTTATTTGTATAAATACAAAAAACTCGGCATTTTTTCACTACAGTAATGGTTCTTGTCATTTTTCCTAACGGATTGACTATTTTTCGATAAAGAAAAATAATTCGTAGTTAATTGGTAATGGACTTTGGCTAAGCGTAAAGTAAAAAATTAATAATTAAGATAAAAATCTTAGTAATTTAAAAAAAATTGGCTTTTTAAATAAGATATTCCATTTAGAAAACTAGCCTAAGGCTCGACGCGACGGCGAAAACAGCGTCTAACTGAAATTGATAATAAGGTTCATTTCTCATATTTATGTTATTGCCGATTTCGCTTCTGAAAGTCGTTGATGTCTTAGCATGCTTTTTGGGCAAGCACATTGCCAATGTAGACAGAAATGTAGTCGAATTGCAATACGTGAAATTGCACTGACGCAGCACACAACGAATCGTGGCCTTTAGTCGAATTGCAGAATGCAACGCTTATGAATGACCGCCACTTTCTAGTGAAGGAGTAGCGAATGTAAACTGTCGTATTTTTAATGAACTCGCGTAAGGGGTGGGGTCGTTTCCCCAAGGAATCAACCCCGTCGTCCAGTGTCGCGTCCAGTGTCACTTTGCTAATTGCACTGCTGTGTAAATTGAATACGTAGGTAGGGGTCGATCGAATAAAGAATAGGTGATAGAAGAAGCATGATGGTAGTGCAAAAAATACTTACTTTCAAATCAGTATTCCTTTCAAAAGAAAACTATTTATCACATTTTTAGACTTGAATAGTGTCCGGAAAATACGTGCCGAAGCTGCTAACGGCGGATCAGAAGCAACTCCCTCTGTAATTCCGATTATTCGAATCTGATTCAGGCTTTCTTAGTAGTAGACGTAGCAGTTTTCCAAAGTAAAGTTTATAATGATGCCTTGGATGCTTGGCTACAATAGTTTAGAGACTAGAAGGAATGCGTATTTGATCACTATGTATTTTTATCGATTGTTGCGCGTTATAATCGATAATCCTGAAATTATGCGGAGCATTGGTTTGTATGTTCCTAATAATTACCTTAGACATCGTCAGCATAGATTCTTTTACATTCCAATATACATATCCTATCTACTGTTGGTTATGCCCGTTGAAAGTTAAGCCTACCGCTATGCTGAACAATATCGATTTGGATTTAGATCTCTTCCATATATCTGAGAGAGTTCCCCGAAGCAGGATTCTCCTAAACCTTTAATGTGAATCATTTATGTATATTAAAATGTTTAATATATTTTATATTAATAATATGTTTATTATGTAATGTTTTATACTAAATTAAATTGAATTGAAAATTAAAATTTAAGTAGTCATGTTGCATCAGAAAGTTAAAAGTCTGGTAAATTTCAAATTCATAAAAAATTTGACATTCCTCAAAACTTTAATTGAATTGGTGTTATTGCTACAAGCAGTCGTATTCCGTATTTTGCGCATACAACGCATATTGATAACATGATCATGAACAGTTAGTGCAGTGAACGTGTAATACAACAATAGATAATGCGCTCCATCAGCCCACGTTGACCCTTCGTCGGCGAAATATTGAATGACAGGCGCAGTGCGCCCGACAGGCGCGGTTTAATCAATCTTAATTAATACGCATTAGTTTTAGTGTCAGTATTCTAAAATTAATAATTCAATTTTGTGGGGATGGTTAAAGGGGTTAATATGAAATTCGTTGCAAAAATAATGCATTTTTTATTAAGAAAACCCTTAAAGAAAAAGAACGACGATTTATTATTTACTTCTTCAAAAATAGCAAAATGATTTTGTGATGACATTATTAATATAAGTAATAAAAATATACTTTATTTTCTCCACTTATGTATTGAAAATATCAATATATACTTTAATTTTTGATTTTTATGTGTATTTTTATATCTTTGTTAGTATATGTTCATTGTATCCTGAAGGGATAATTGGACCTGAAACATGTTAATGATTTCAATGTAGATATATGTAAGTGGTGAAAACCAATTATATTTTTATTAATTATATTTATTATTAAATTGTCAGAGTATAAGGAATAAATGAACTTGAAAGTTTAGTTAAAACAATTCTAATATTCTAGTACGGGGTTCAGAAGGCAAAATTTACTCGAAGTTAGCGAAAGGAAAAATGATGATGACGTTTCAGAATTAAGACTACAAATTGCATAATAAGACTGCAAATTCATCAATTTGAATACTGAAAAGTGTGCGCTTCATTACATATTTCGGTACCTAATACAAATTTTGTAGTAGGTACCGAAATATTACCCACTACATCTACTTTAATGAACTACATAAAGTGAACTTATTATTGTATTACTTCAAAATTGTGCATGTAGCTTAAAATTAACGGTGATGGAAGAGTTGAATTTGAAAGAGTCGTTTTATCTACATCAACTTTCCAAAAATTTCAATCTCTCAAGGAGGGGGTGGAGGTTTTTAAAGGGTCGTTTTAACTACATCAAGAAATTGAAGTATAAAAATTTAAATTATGTAGTTGGAAGTGTGTTCTTTTAAGTATAAAGTTGTCTAGTGTGCAGTTCACTTATAAAAGTGTGAAGTGTAACACTTCAGTATAATGTAGTACTACATTCTAGTACTTAGTATAGAGCTGACCCATCACTACTCGAAGTCATTCAGCTGAAGAGAGACATTGGCACACAGCTCGTTTCGCAGACCATGTTTGGTAATATATACCGAACATGCTAGACAAATGGTTCACAGATGACAGTTTCAATTATTTAATTACATGATGGGTAACTTAATTTACAAAGAAAGGGAGTAAAATAAAAACTTGGTTTTTATGGGTTAGTTTTTTACTCCCTTTATATTAACTCGTGGCGTCTGCTTGCTTGACGAAAAAACTTTGGATCGATTTTTAACCCTTTTCCCGTGATCCAATCGAGCTGAAACTTTGCAAGTAGACTCGTGGCGACGATCAAGAAGATCAATCAATATTTTGTCAAAAAAAAAATAATTATAGTATAATTTTAGATTTTTCAAATTTTTAATGTTTTTTTCATACAATTCAGTAAGTTGTATGGAGATTACGTCGCACATGGTAGTCACGAAACCCGAAAATGAGAAAGGGAGTATTGTAAAAATTTGTTTTTATGGGTTACTTTTTTTCCAGCATAAATCTCCATGTTCAGCGTATAAAATATATTTGTATCAACAGGGTCGAAATATTTGATGCCGAACAAATTATTTGAATTTATTACTGTTCCAGCATATTATTTACATATAAGCAACGAAGGAATGCTAAAGAAACTACAAGTATTACAAAACAAAGTAATGCTTATAATATTGAAATGCAACAGAACAAAAAAATTAATTACATTAATTTAGAATCAGTAAATAAAAATATATAATATTTGGGTACAAATATTTAAATTTAGACATGAATTTTTACCCAAATACAATAATAACAGTATAAAACTAAATAAAATCTTTATTCATACAATACAAGAGGCGTATAGACAATATAAGACTCAGAGATGTAGAAAGTATAAGACTCCAAGACCGAAGAAAAAGAAAAACACTCAATAATATTATTTGATGTACAAAGGACTTAAAATCTTCCACAGCCTACCGAAAATAATACAAAATATAGTGAATATTAAAGAGTTTACAACGAAGTGCGAAAAATTTATTATTGTCACGGAATGGCAAGCAAAGAGAATTGCGCACTGTTCTATTTCAATTCCTTGTCCTTGTCAAAACACACTATCGAAGGATCGAGAACGGCCTATAGTATTCTAGGGTGATCTACAATATTCGGGAAACAATTCGGGAACAACCAAAAAGTGACAAGGACCTACTCCTTAACAGTGGAATTAATCAATATATATATATATAAAAACCGTGTTTCCCTATCCGCCAAGTTTTCTCCACAACCAGCCACAATCACCCACCGGTGGTTATGTTGGTGGATAGTCCTTGGTGTTCCCCACATCAAAAATATGCGAGTTTAGTGGGGGTGGCTGTGCATGGGTTGGAGTAGGTGACGAAAATGTGCTAGAAAGCACATTTTCGTCATTTTCTTTTTTCTACACACACATTTCTAGCACATTTGTTATGGAAAGGCCGCAAATGCTTCAGATTATTTCAAAATAAGTGCGCTGACTGTGTCGGTGAGTGTAGAAGGTTCCGGAAAAACCTGCTCTAGAAAGTTCTGGAAGGAGAAGATTCTAGAAAATTCCCGAAAGTTCTATAAGGTTCTAAACTGAGTGGCGGAATGTGTCGGTGTGTCTAGAAGGTTCCTGTACATTTGATAAATTTCTTGAAAGTTCTGGAAGGAGGATGTTCTAGAAGGTTCACGAAAGTTCTATGACGATCCAAACAGTGTAATAAAAAACTACGCATGCGAAGCCGCGCGGGCACAGCTAGTAATCTATAAAGTACGAAAATACTAACATTTGGGTATTTCCGTACTTTATAGATTATTATCTTTATAAATACGGAAACGGAACAGAGAAGGAAATACGGCCGCAGCGCAGTAAGATTTAGAGATCGTTCAGTGCGAAGTGACGTCGTAAACGACGATCAGGTATGCCTAGTCGTGAATTGCGAAGCGACAGATATCGGGTGAAATAATCTAGCTAGTACGTAATTGGCGTTGAAAATAAGCGATAAATACTACGTGCGAGAATTGAATGTTCTTCAAGTGATAAATATCCTGATGAAGAGAACATGGTTCTCGAAACATGTAGATTTTTTAATCTAATATAGTGGTGAAAACAAAGTAATTTGTGTTTTATTTTAATAATAATGTCACCACAAAGTTCAAGCCTTCATACAGAAGAAGAAAAAATATTCTTCGAACAGTTGATAAATATAGTGTTACCCAGCGATAATAATTTGTTCATACACAAGTGATACACTTCGAAATAGTGTCATTTAAATAATATAGTTAAGTTTAATTCATGTTAAGTGACGTTGTCCATTTAATAATTAATTAATCATTCATTAATAAATCGCTAATTGATTTCTAGTGTTTTCATTAATTTCTCCCTGGCCAAGACACGTACTACGAAAAACTTTTAAATCAGTAATAATTAAAATTTACGAAAATATGTTTCAATGTTAACCATGCATTAGCCCTTATAACAAAAAATATTGAACTAAATAAAGATACGAGCCTTCGTATACGTGACGAATTCGGGTACAGTGTGTCTATGAGATCAATATGGCGATAACTGCACTCCACGAAGCGGGAAATTCAACTAAGTTGCGAGACTCTGAATGTCAGATTAAGAAAGGAGACTAGTAGGAGGGACGCCTCCCCTTTCTAGGAGTGGAGGGGGGAACCAAATGGTCCGAGCTGTGCCTGTCAGACCGGTTGCGCACGACGGAGGATTAGGGATAGACGTCGGAACGAGGAGGCAGCAGGTAGCGTGAGAGGTATCTGTACAATTTCTTGGCTTTTAATTTACCTTGTTTTCACCACTTATACAGGGTTATTTGAAAAACTTTAATAACCTCACAGGAATATTCCTCCCTTGATTATGAGTCGAAAATGTTCAAGCTATTGTGACCTAATATCAATAGTTAACGAGATATGCGACATCAAAGTTTGCATTTTTTTTTCAATATTTCTGACTTATTTTTTGTCAAACGTTGGACTATCATTGCAGTAACTCATATCGATTACGAAAAATTCATTTATTTTTATACACGTTAAATAAAATGATAAAAACCCTGAAAAATTTCCAAATGGAATGTTTTCCAATTGGAATTCGAAGGTTTTAATTTTTTTATTTGACTTTTGTTAAAGGGAATGAATTTTTAATACTCAATATGAGTTACTATGATGATAGTCAGTCCAACGTTTTACAAAAATTAATTCAGTAATGTTTAAAAAATGGAAACTTTGATGTCGCATATCTCCTTAACTATTTATATAAGGTCATAATCGCTTGAACATTTTCGACTCATAATCAAGGGAGGAATATAGTCCTGCGAGGTTATTAATGTTTTCCAAATAACCCTGTATATTGAAAATATCAACATGTTTCAAGGCCAATGACCCATTCGTCAGAATATACTAACATCAGGTTATACTAACGAATTAAAAATCAAAAATCGATGTTTAGACGGTGGTGTTCAAAAAAAATATATGTAAAATGAATAATAATTAAGTACTAACACGAAAAAAAATTAAAATTTATGTAAAAAGGACCTGGTTTTTTATAATATTCAATTTACCATTAACACTTTTACTTATTTCCCAACATATTATCAAATGTAACCCATATTAATATCAAAATAATTATCCATAGGCAAAAGAAAATTTGCAAATTAAGAATAATTATTACTACTTAAACACCTCAAGCGTTCCTTAATTCTTATAAATCAAAATTTTTACACGTTTTTCCTTTATAAAAACCATTACAAACCAATTTATAAACACACGATTTTTTTATAGAATCTTTCTTATCCTAATTATTTAATATGTATTTATTTAATTTATTATAATAATTCTCGAAGAAGAAATTTTTATTTGTATTTACTTAATATTTTCCAGAGCTTTAACGATTTGAGGACACGGCATACAAATAAAATATGTTATTACAGAAAAATTGTCCCTAAATCAATAATAGTGCTAATTTCTTGTGTTTAATAAATATGTAAGAACTAACTAACTAACTACCACGCCGTTTCTCCGCAGGGGTAGGCAGAGAGGATAGAACGCCATAATCCTCTATCTTGGCACACCACTTTTGCTTCGGCTACATTCGTAAACCTTCTCATGCAAGCTCTACGGTTGTTGAGGTTTGTCTACTTTCAACAGGGCCATCCTCCAATCTGATCATACCAGATCTTTCGTTGTCTCTATTCCTGTTGCCTTCAACACCCACCTCATATATTTTCTTCGCTCATACGTTCAAAATGACCAAACTATCTCAGCACTCCTTTCTATAATCTGTCTACCACACTACAGCCAGCATTACAACCACCTATAAAAGTATCAGTATATAATAAAAAAAAGGTAAAAAAGGATTTTAGAAAGCGTAAAGTAAAAAAGTAAAACAGAAATAACAAGCATCCATTAGCTTAATGAAAATTAGAAGAGTCGAAGAACATACAAGAGAAACATAGAAAAATAAAAACGAAGTAAATTAATTTATCAAATGAATATCGAAATACTGAGCAATGTATTAAACATGAATAATGGAGTATCCAGTAACATAATAATAATTTTTACAAATACATACATATATGGCGCTAAATATACGAATGTAATATTATAAAAATAATTATACGAAAAATGGTTTTTTGTAGCTTAATATTGAGTTGGAAAATATGTCCAATACATTTATATATTTAAGATCATTATAATATGATCTACACTTCATAAAATATATTGTAAATGGTAGGTGATATTGCCGTGGTAGGTATCAAGTCGGAATTCAGAACGATTCATGTTTCCTTAGTGATCTGGTACTTGCAGATGGCGGAAAATCGGTGTGCTGACATTTCTAAATAAAAATATCAATTCGTTTGGGTCCAGGATGTTGAAAATTTATGATTCAATGTGGGAATACTTAATTACAGTATCCTCGAACCATAGATTAAAATTAAAGTATTCTCAATTATGTAGTTCGGCTACTTCAAAGTAATATATTCAATCCATTCCAAGTGGTCCAGAAAAAAAATACTTTCTCGACCATCTTCCAAAAAAATTATATGTTTCATGTGCATTCTTTTGTGTTTTGATAGTTAAAAACTGTATGGGATTAAAGAATAGCGGTCATTTTTGTTTTACTCCGCTCATCGTTTTTCGCATTTTCATGTATCAACATTTTTCTAAATTTACACTAATCTATGCTTTTCAAATAAACTACATTGGGTTCAGTACCTTCTGATCTACAAATCGAAGCCGTATTAACTAACCTTACATACTTTTGTCTATGTACACTTGTAACCAAATTTATTGAACGCGAATGAGTAAATTTCTTTTTTTTTGTTTGTTTCGCTTTAATACAGTTAATAAATAAAATGATTAAAATATTTGTAGAAAAATTTTGCTTCAGATTTTGGAGTTTTGGATCCGTAATAAAAGAGTTAATTGCAGTTAGTGGAATTGGTCTCTTCTAGAGACATTTGTAGAGACATTTTAACAAAAAAATTATATGAAGGTATGTTCGGATATCATTACCAGTTGCTAACTCTATGTATACATACTAATGAGAAAAAAAATGACAAGTCTCTAGCAGAGAACAGTGCAATATCTATACCTATAAAACTCAATGTCTGTCTGTCTGTCTGTCTGTCTGTTCTCTATACAAATTCACACCGTTTGTCCGATTCGATTCAAATTTTGCATACTTATGCTTTAGGATCCGGCTGGTAAATATGCAACATTTCTTCCCTATTCTCTTACCTCTTACCCTCCCCCTGATATACTTTCCATGCAAATCTCACTCAAAATTTGGAACTCAGCGGGTAACATAGGCAACATTTCCTCCCATTCTCTTATCCCTTCTCCTTCCCCGACGTATTTTCGATGCAAATCTGTACCGTTTGACCGATCAGACTCATAATTTGGAAACTCATTCTTTAGGACTTGGCGGGTAACATAGGCAACATTTCCCCCCATTCTCTTACCCCTTCCCCTTCCCCAACTTTTATTTTCCTGTATTTTTGTTGCAAATCTGTACCATTTGACCGATCGGACACAAAATTTGGAAACTTATTCTTTAGGACCTGTTTGTTAACAATGGTGACATTTCCCCCCTATTCTTTTATCCTTTCCCCTCCCCCTGATATATTTTCGATGCAAATCTATACCGTTCGAATCGAAGCTTTGTTTACCCTCACAAATTTATTTTAAACTTTATCCTTAACCCGTGCAACGCCGGGCATGAACAGCTAGTATGAAATGTTCTTGATTCAAACATATACATATATAGAACTTTCAAAAATTTGATAATGTTTGGGTTTTTACGGTGGAATTGATGACCATGCATTGTGTAGAGTGATCACTTAAGCCATATATAGACTCGATTGTCAAGACTGCGATAAAGTATACGTGGGGCAAACGGCGCGTACCATTTCCAAAAGGGTCAACGAGCACAAACGGGCATGCAAACTCGGTCATCCAAAAAATCAGCACTGGCTGAGCATTTTCTGGATACCGGCCATCATTTTGCATTCGAACCGAAAATCCTTGGAAAGCCTAAGAGTCACCATGCGCGTCTTATCAAGGAAGCACTAGAAATCTACAAGCATCCGATAAACATTAATAGAGATGATGGTCTCAAATTAAAAACATCTTGGTATCCGGCGCTTCAAAGTCATTCTCGTCGCAGACTCCGCAATGTAGATAGAGACCACAGATGAATCAACATACAACCAGACAACACATCATGACTTCGGCACGGTATTGCAAGCCGATACTTAACCACAACACCAACATTCAAGACAACACATCAGCCCTGATGATGAACCCTGCAATGGGATCCGAAACGTCGGCCCGAAAGGTCGTAACAACACGGCATAATACCCCAGTAAACACAAACTTGAAGATTCTGAGTGGCCGTGAAAACCTAAGAACATTCTTTGTGTATGTGATTTAATTGTTATTATTGCTTGATATTAATTTCAACTGAATATAGGTTAAAATAATCATATAAGTATCGTTAATCCAGATCAAACGTTGGTATTACGAAATTGCTTTCCGATCACGGCAAAATAAAGCAAACTTCATAAATTCAATTTATTTCCTTCCATTTTATTTTTCTGCGAGACCATTGTATTCCAGATTCCGGTCCACGGTGTGGTACACAGGAGATAAAAAAATTCCGTGATTTGATTGCTTATTTTGCCTCCTATGAAAAATATAATAAATATAATTAAAATCAAATTCCTCGATCGATGAATAATTTGTATACTTGCTATTACCCGTTAAAAATGACGGAATTTTCACATGTCGGTTCCTAAGTAATAAGTGTTTATTAATTTTATTAAAAAAAAAATTCAAAAATTCATTATATCTACATTAACTTCCCAGAAAAAAAGACAGGAGATAGATTTCAAAAAGTTATTTTATCCACATCAACCATTCCTAGAGAACTCGTTAGTGTTATAGTTAGTAAACTATGCACATTTAGAATTTGAACAATTTTATTCATTAATGTAAATATTCTCGTTCGTTCAGTAGAGTGAACAATTTAAAAAGAACAGTTCGTCCATGAACGAACCATCTCTAATAAAAAGAAGGAACTTACAATCCCATGTGGCAGTGTAAAGTTTTAAATAATCTGCCAGCACCGTAGTTCTAATATTTAAACAAGCTCAGCACCGAGATGACGGTACCTAGAAAAGTCCGGAATACCAGAATTCCCGTTTCTCAAAGCCCGGGAACGAAAGCACTAACTCGAACATCTATGGGTTAGAAATTACGGAATTACAGTAGTAGCATTTCATGCGTATGCGTTGCGTGGTATGTGTATGTGTTGCTCTTTAGTTAGAGTAGAGAATAAACGAATTAGAAGTGAATGTAATGCTGGCTGTAACGTAATAGAGAGAATCAAGAAAGGATCGCTGAGATGGTTTGGTGAAACGGCTATGTATGGTAAAGAAAAATTATAAGGCGAGAGTCCACGGAAAACTTGGCACTACAAGATAAATCAAATATTGGAGGATGGCTCTGTTTTTTCATTCAGAAACTTCAAAAGAAAGTGGACGAAGCAAAAGTTGTGTACAAGGAAAGACAAGTGTGACGTTTTATCCTTTTTGCTCACCCCTATGCCTATGGGAAACGGCGCACAGTGGTCGGAAAAGACAATCTGAGCGAGAGAAATTATTTTAGTGTTTATTTGTACTCTATACCCATTAAATAATAATAATAAACCAATTTAAAGATATAAAAAATAAAATAAATGTAGTATTGAAAACTTGATTATGCCACCTAACCACACTTTATATTTAATTCTAAACTTGTCTTTACGACGTCCATAATTGATCTACTTTCGACGTATTTGTCCACAAAAAATTAAAAAAGTTTTTTTTTATTATAACTTGTTGTATTAATCGCCTTTAAAACAGATTTTTTTACTTCCTTTAGAAAAGTCTCGCTCCTTTAACCATACTCCAAACAGTATTTTCCTTGGTAATCCGAGAGCTGGAAAATAAATAAATTCTTAATACAGGCTTACCGAAGTGCACTCCGATTGATTTTAAATCTGTAGCCAAGGTATTAGAGAACAATAGTTTATAAAAATTAGAACCAATACAGGTCAATCCCAGTTTTGGCAGTCTAAGGCATGCAGAAAAAATTTACGATATTTTGTTAAAAACAAATCGTGGCTTTGTAGAATATTAATTGAATAAAAATGTGGATTATATTAAAAAAAGTTACCTAAGTTTATTGATTCCATAGTTCGAAGACCAAAATTCAAAAATATAAACGCACCACTTTGGTACAACTCATAAAAACCAAGTTTTTATTATATTCCCTTTCTCATTTACTAGTGGAAACTGGTTTGGCGCTTAACCTACGCATTGGGCTTCGGTCGGGCGACGCTACGAAAGGGAGTAATAAAAAATATCAAAAATCCAAAATTATCCTAAAATCAGATTTTGCGTCTACCAGATGCGTTGAAATATTTGCATACAACTTAATAATTTGTATGAAAAAACCATTCAAAATTTGAAATATCCAAAAATCTAGTAATTTTTTTTAACGAAAATTTAATAGATCTTCTTGATCGTCGCCACGAGTCTGCTTGCAAAGTTTCAGCTCGATTGGATCACGGGAAAAGGGTTAAAAATCGATCCAAAGTTTTTTCGTCAGATAAGCAGACAAGACGACAAGTAGACAAGCAGACGCTACGAGTTAAAAGAAAGGGACTAAAAATACACTTTGTTTACAAGGAAATTTCATCTTGCGGGTATCAATACATTGAGTGTGTTATAAAGAAATGTAGAAATAATGAGCGAGGGGACATTTTTCCACTGTGCCCTATTCCCCTTGTCTAAAGAAGAGGTTTAAAGATTTTTTAAACAAAATAAAATGGTACACAATACATAGAATTCGTACATGGAACTACACAAAAAGCGATTTTTTTACTAATGATAAAACATACAACACAGTTTAATATATAATGTGTTTAAACAGTTTTTTTTAAGCGAACAGTGAAGTTTCCTGATTTACCACCATATCGATGCAAACTTCGGGCTGCAGAAAAAGGTGGAGGGAAATCGTCAACGACATCACAATCTAATTCCAAGCTGCCAAGATCTTCATATGCCCTATGCGTTCAACCGACTTTCTCTATCATGTTGCGTTTATTTACTGCGGCCCGGAACAGCTCTACAATAAACTGGCCAAACCACTGTCTCAGGTTTTTCAGCCACGGTGTTCTCCTTCTTCCGACCCGACCCGACATTCGGCAATCTCTCCCTGATGTGTGATGTGTCATAACATGTCCGAGATATTGAAGTTTTCGGAATTTTTTTGTAAAATGACTTATTTGTCTTTATTTATCCGAACCACAACATTTTAATTTGTTACTATGTACTTTCAGTTTATTTTGAGTAATCTGTAGATTGACATCTCGAATGCCTCGAGTTGCCTTATCAATTCTTAAGTAAGCGTCCGTGCTTCTATTCCATAAAATAATATGGAAAACGAGTAGTATCTGGACTCAGGAATAAAAAATAAATCAAAATAAATTATTTTACCCTATGTTATTCGAGTCTTACTAGAGAGATTAAATTCAAACCGCCAAAGGTCAGCTTTACACGGGTTAAAATTACTCTTTGTGTATACACACTTTGGATACTTATGGCTGTGGGGGGCAAATGAAAACACTAAAACAATATAACTACCTAAACTTTTATTTATTTCACAAAAAGTTACTGGACACGAATTCAATTGAAACACTGTTAAACTTATAATTACTAAATGTTCCTAGAATATTCCACACACTAATTATTTATCGTACTGTTTCCTAATTTGCTCTATTTCACGCTATTTTTATTGCTTCGATCACTTTCTAGAAAATTTCGTTCAATATTCTTCTCGCCCGTAGTATAAACATATTTTATTCAACATTCGTTTAATCACTCTGCCCACAGCGCTTTGCAGTTTATCGCTTCTTACGAAGCGTTTATGAAACGTCAAGAAAACTGATGCGTAGTGCGACGTCCTTTGCTTTTATTGGTAAATAAATGTCTTTCTCGACTGTACGTTAACTGCCAAGATTCGTGTGTGGTTCATTCTAGAACCTTCTGACATTAGTGAAAAAGGTGTAGAGTGTTGTAAAATTCTTACGATTATTATATTACCTTATTATAATTGATAAATTATTAATTTATTATATTATCTTATTATAAAATGATAAATTTGCTAGATTGCACGTCACAAGGGATAATGCGTTTGAATTAGAAAGTTTTATGTTAACAACCTGGCAGATTCGAGTTTAGTTTTACAGTTTCATTCTCTAGCTATGTTTATATTTACATTACTTATCATACATATTATTAATGTTGTAAAATGTTTTATTTTAATTCACTTAGTATAGAATTTATACATATTTTATAATTTATAACTTATACATATTGACGAAAAGTTAAATAAAAAACATTCTGATAAAATTAATACATATTATAATTTTTCCTTGCCATGCAAGGGTAGGCAGGAAATATATGGGTTCGACGTAACAAGTAGGTACTGTATTTAATTTGTTAGGGATAGGTGAAGAAGGAACAGCTCTGTTCTTTATTTGAAGATATGGTAAAATACACATAAATAATTCAAATAAAATAAAATAACTGTGTAGTAAAATAATTAATAATAAAAATAAAATAATTAAATCCTTCATCAGGTTTGATTATTAACTTAATTGTATTATATTTTAACCAAACAGGCTCAGCTGTGAGCAGAAACTAATTGGTTAAAACTCAATCAATTGGTGTTAAACAAAGAGTTATTTTATTTAAAAAAACATTAATTTTTTTGTACGATTTTGGAAATTATAATAGCTTTGCCTTGCTGAAATCATTATTTTACAATCCGACTCACCTTTGATCCCTTACCACATTGATTTAGTCGATGATAGTCGGTCAAAATTACATGAGGGCATAAATCATAATTCACTTTTTAGCCTACTCTTAGATAATATAACTAACTTACCAACCATTACGCCGTTTCCCCTCAAGAGTAGGCAGAGAGGATTGAACGCCACACTCTTCTTTCCTGGCATACCACTTTTGCATCGGCCACATTCATACATTTTCTCATACATGTTCTACGGTTTTTGGCCATCTTCAAATACTTGTAGTATCTATTCGTGCCAGGTCTTTCGAGGACGCCCTATATTTCTGTTGCCTTCAACTTTCGCCTCATATATTTTCTTAACCATCCTTTTCTCGTTCATACGTTCCACATGACCAAACCATCTCAGCACTCCTTTCTTTATTCTATCTACCACTTAGATAAAATCTTAATAACATATATATTAATGTATAGTATATAATAATTTATCTTTATAATATCTTATTTAGCATCTAAGAATTTTGAATAATTTTTTAGATTTTTTATTATTTTTATTTATTGTAGTATTTTATTGTAGTAGTATGTAAAAAGGATTGAAAAAACCACACAAAACATAAAATATTTTTTTAACAAAAAAAATGTAAGTGAACAATCCAATAGATTTCATAATAAATTTAAGATAATTGTTTACTTTGTTGTATAATTGAAAAAAGGTATGTCAACAGTCATAATATAAGGTCCACAAAGCGGATCTTTTTTTTAAATTTTTTAAAACAGAACATTGGGTACTTTATTTATTGATTTAATAATTTAGTTTTCTTCATTTTACGTTTCATTTACTCATATTTTCTGTATTTAAAATACGAGTATATGAAACCTGGTGAATAAATTTTAATATGATATATTTTCATACAAAAATTTTCCACAGCCTTAACTGCCGTTAGACAAATCTTCCAGAAAAATGTTAGCAGCGTACACGTGCCATTTAAATTATGCCGAGGCTATCTAGCCCT
>JADDOH010019734.1:0-28703 GCA_016648135.1 Agrypnia vestita | reverse complement strand
TCGCATCAACATCTACGCTCATGTTTCGGGGACAATGACGCGGTCAATTGACGTGTACACACCGGGACTCGCATATCTTGTCGCGGAAATGTCATCCAATGAGGTTATGGATGACAGCTGCGGTATCTCATTTGGCGAAAACGGGGTTCCGCGCAATTCGAAATGTTTTTTTGGGTCGCAATTTCAAATTAACGAGGTTTTACTGTAGTAAATTGAATATTATTAAAAACAAGGTTCTTTTTGCAAATAATTATTGTTTTCCACACGTCGCGGAAATGTCGCGCTATGAGGTTATGATAACAACTGCGTATCTGTTTATGTTAATGAGTTTATCGAAACGTAAGAGGAAAAAAAAGAGGAGAATGCGAAATTATTTACTGCAAAGAGAAAGAAGGATGGACATTCTATGCGATCTTCGATCGATACAGCTCGATGAGTTCAAAAACAATTTCGTTTCTCCACATTGTCATCTTGACAGATACAGCGCATGCGTATTCACTTGTAAACATACCTCGTGGTACGGACGCTCTGCGTAATGTTGCAGTGAGCTCGCTCGGGTACCGTGCGCATGGCAACGTTGCCACGACACGTAGACTCTATGCCGCGCGTGCTGTTGAGGGACAATTTGTCCCCTAGTGAACATGGCTTAAGACTTCAGAAGAAAAACAAAAACACTTCATAAAATTGTTTGTTGTGCAAACGGCTTAAAATCTTCGTCAGCCTACCGAAAACAATACAAAATACAATGAATATAAAGGAATATTTTGACTATGTCCAAAATTTTCAAGATCACGATACTGGATTTTATCCCCGGAGGGACATCATTAATCAGGATATAATATTATACAGGTATGTCTAACAGAAATAATTTTCAGGTGTATTCTAGTGTAATGTTTATAATTCAGAAGAATCTTATATACACATATAAATGACATTGCTTTGAACTCCAATCAAAATATAGAAACCTCATTATTAATGGTGACATCTGTATTGGATTATGGGAATGAAAAAGTTTTGGACTGCAGGTGGCGGTGGTGAAAATACAACGCACTTACGAAACAAGTTGTGTAAGTTAAACATATATACCTACAACATCCCAAAATTTGACAGATGTGGTGGAAATGTGAACGTTACATTGTGTAAAGTGATAGATTTTCTCGCGTCAACACTCGTTCGCTCTCTTTCTCTCTATTCTACAGTCATCACATTAACGCTACCGTATAACTTAAATATTAATGAGGCATAAAAAGCAAAAAAGTTCTCTATTTAATAATGTCCATCACTACTCTAGATGGCACTGTTCTCATAGCCTTAACCGGCGTCCGAAACGTACACAGGGTGTAACAGAGCTAGTCCACAGTACTTTACAGGTGGATTCCTGCTTTAATTATGAGTCGAAAATGTTTAAGCAACCTGGACCTAATATCAATAGTTATGGAGTTATATTAATAGTAATGCGTTTATTCCAGCGTAATCAAGTTGGGTGTGCAGCACCTGGTCCGAATGCAATATCATTATGCAATATCAAAGTTTGCATTTTTTTTTCAATATTTCTGACTTATTTTTTACAAAACGTTGAAGTTTCATTACAGTAACTTATATCGATTACGATTAATTCATTCGTTTAAATAAAAGTTAAATAAAATAATAAAAACCCTGAAAAAAATCCAATGGGAATTGGGAGGCTTTTATAAATTTATTGACTTGCATTAAAAACGTATATTTTGGAAAAAAAATAGAAATCAAATATTTATGCTACAGATTTTTATAATATATCAAAATATGAATACTACGATAACAATTGTGATAGAAACATTACGAAATATATGTTGTGTGGCGATTTTTTTTTCAAATAATTGGTTACGTAAAAGTCATGCTGCGATGTTCCCACTGCACGCCCCTGAAATATACATTACTGTAATGAAAGTCAAACGTTTTGCAAAAAATTTGTCATAAATATTGGAAAAAAATACAAAATTTGATGTCGCATATCTCCTTAACTATTTTACGTTAGGTCATAGTTGCTCGTATATTTTTGATTCATAATCAAGGCAGGAATCCACCTGTAAAGTAGTAGCTCTGTCGCACCCTGTATAATAAAAGTACGTCACTTCTGACGGTTTGTAGCCGGTTTAATATAAAACACGAAACGAAATAAACAGCGAAATAAATAAATAATAATCTTCTTCAACAGAATACGAACAGCGTATCTCATTTTGAGACAAATACATTTGTCAGGTCACTCTATCCGGAGTCTGCTGGGATTTAACCTGACGATACTTTTTGAGGATCTTTTAACTGCTTCCGTCTTGGGCTCCATAAAAAATGTTGTTAAACTCGAGAAAACCGTTTCTGTCTCAAAATTCACTCTCCCCGCTAAAAATTCCCCGTAATAAATAATGGAGGCGGGTGATAAGGGTGGAGAGGGGAGGGGAGCACTCAGCGACCCCCAGGGGTGGGACAGAGATGCGGAGATAGGCACGCCCGCTCGCACTTTACCCCCGGCCCTGGTGTGGGAACACTGCACTTACATAAATTCGTTTTTTTTTTGTCAGAATATTTAATTCGACACTTATTTTCTCTGGCTGCTCCCGGAGGGAGACGCGCGGTACACGCGCGTGAGGCTCGCACGTCGCGCGGTCCGCCACTTGTCATCTTGATGCGAGCGATATATCGCAGTTTGGGTATCGTCCAGGGCTGCCAATTGACTGTGGAAGAATAAAAACAGTTATTTTTTTAATAAAAGAAAACCGTTTGAAATCGGTCGGGTGCCGTAGCGCAGATCTGCGCTCCATAGACACGTATGCGAATTCGGCATATTTTATCTGCATTTATGGGTTTTAAACCTTTTTTATTTTTAGCGAAATTTAAAATAAATTAAATTTTAATAAATATTATTATTAAGTTCTACGGGTCAAGTATTTTTATGTGTTACACCGAGGTACCTTTGATGATAAGTGCCCGGGAAAAAACGAACATTACAACAGGGCTTCACCACAAATATCTAATTACTCTAAAGGGGAAGGGGTAACTTAAAATTTTATAAATAAGTCGTTTGTACGAGGTATATCCACTGTTTGATAATGGCCTTACAAGCCGAAACAGCTGTAACACATAAAAATACTTAACACGTAGAACTTAATAATAATATTTATTAAAATTTAATTTATCTTAAATTTCGCTAAAAATAAATATGGAATGAAATACATATGGAGTTCTACAAATTAAACACAAAAACCATAAATAAAAAAGGTTTTAAAGCTTATCATTGGTTATATCTCAAATTTTTGAATGAATGAACATTAATTGTGTTATTCATCTGTTAAAAAAGTGTTATTTTAAATAAAAAAGTGTTTAAATTGAGTATTTTTATACTCTTTGATATATTTAGAACGAAAATATTGAAATACAATATCTTTAGTGTTAATGCTTCCATGGTTTTAATCGATAAACATGTCTTACATTTCTGACAGTAAATTTCGATACTTATTTTCATAATTAATGAATCAGTAATTGTTGTACAAGTAATTATTGAAATATATGTAATTATTGAAGTCTGTATACTAAGAAACCAGAAACTGCAACTTCTTGGCGATTATTGTTGATTTTTACAGGAATAAAACCATCACAAAAAGTGTCTAAAAGACAGCAATTATACGCGAAATTGAGCGGCATACGACCGGTTAACTTGTTAAAGGGTTGATTAGGGAGCGTCCATAATCACGTGGTTCCGTTTTTAACTTTTTTGAACCACTCCCTCCCCTCATTTAGCCTTAACGTGTCTTTTGCTTTGACCTCCATCCCCGATGGAACGTACTTTTTTCCTATTAATTCCAGAAGACATTTGGTGCTGTTTTCTCTTAACAAAACTATTTTTAAATTATTGAATGTAAAATGAAGAACATTTTCATGATTAATGAGGACAAAAATAAATTATAATTAAAATATATATATATAAAACAAATATATTTTTTGATTATTTATCGATCGCATATTCTCTGCCGTTTTAATTGTACTAAATAAAATAAAGGAAATAACTGCCACAGAACAGGTTTTTACCTAGTGTGGCAGTTATTAGTATTTAGTATTAACTAATGTAAATGTAAATAAACAAAAAATAAAAATAAATAGCACGATTCTGACCCCCCCCCTCCCCTCACGTAGCTCAGCGTACCACCTAAGCCTTGTCTTAAAGTGTTTGAATGTAGTTAGTTAAATATTTCACCTGTGGATTAGAGGGTCCGTCACTATAGAAACTTGAATTGTATTATATAATATAATACATATTTAAACTCGAGTAGAGAAAAAATAGTAATATTCCATTCATTTCAATGATCGTAGATTGTCGCGAGAAAATTTTCGAAAAAAAATCGTAATTAAAAAAAGGTTTCGTATTTCAAAAAAAATTTTGCAAAAAAAAATTTTTTTTCCTTATTTCGAAAAAACAAAATTTTCAAAAAAAAACGAAAAAAAAAAATATAAAAAAATACTGTAAAGAAGTTACGGACGTTACACGAAGATACGGAGACAGACAGACCTGACGGACGGACGGACGGACAGACAGACAAAAATAAAGTATGATAATTGGGGTATTGTACAAAAAAGTATAATACGTTTTAAATAATAGTCTAAACAAGATAACAAAAAAGTTATAACTTAAATTTGTAGTAGAAATTGACAGTACAGACCGTTGTTAGAAGGTTTTAACAGTGATATAAATTAGAAAAAAAGAGGCGTGAAGTACATTAAGGATGCATGATAGCAGGGTGTAGAACTTTTATGAAAGCATCTTTATAACGTGCTATACTAGAGTTGATAATATCCGAGATATGTACGCCACTGTTACCTAGCCTATGCAGTCTAGGTACAAGAGAGTTAAAATACGAGTAAGTTCGGTGGAATTCATACCACAATGCAGAAAACCACCAATCTAGGCCACAAACACACAGTGGCAAGGAATGCCACATAAGCAAATAGAGGCACGAGCAAGACCCGCGCGACCGGCACCATCAGCATTTCGGAGGATTTTTTCACACTCACACAGCCACACTCCAAGACTCCTTTGTTCGTAAATTATATAAAAGAGGCACACGCCCTAGGCGAGCATGTCAGTCCTTCGTAGACCTAGTGGCCGGAGGCTATGGCCCTTAGAGTATCTATCATTGTCTGTATAATCATACTCAGGTATATTTTGTACTTGTTTTATCGAGAAAATAAATCATCAAATATTCTACGCCTTTGGAGCTTTTCCGTCGCGTGACGGTGGTGACCCGAAAAAGCAACTGCTCCAAACCATCTCCGAACCACCCAAACTTCTAGTGTTTTCACAATAAAATAACTTAGGTACCCGAGTAGCTTTGACAGGCTGTTAAAAACGGATAAATATGATGGCTGACGATAAAGGATAAAAAAAACTGTGTTCGTTTTTTTACTCCCTTTCTTTTATTTCGTTGCATCTGATTGCTTGCTTGTCCGACGAAAAAACTATGGATCGATTTTTTACCCTTTTGCCGTGATCCATCAAGAATTCTCAAAATAAGCTGGATGGACAGAGTTACGAATGAAGATGTTATGGCTCGGATGAATAAAGAAAAAGAAGTTTTTAAAACAATAAAAATCAGAAAACTTCAATATCTAGGACATGTGATGAGACATCAAGAGAAATACGAGATCTTGCATCTCATAATGCAGGGAAAGATTGCCGGAAGTCGGGACCCTGGAAGAAGGAGGACTTCATGGCTGAAAAACTTGAGACAGTGGTTTGGCCAATCCACTGTGGAGCTGTTCCGGGCCGCAGTACACAAAGTCCGCACAGCCAACATGACAGCCAACGTCCGGTAAACGGATAGGGCACGAGAAGAAGCAGAAGAATCAAGCTGAAATTTTGCAAGCAGACACGTGGCGACGATCAAGAAGATCTGTCAAATTTTCGTTAAAATAATTAATAATTACAGTATAATTTTAGATTTTTAATGGTTTTTTCATGCAACTGTGTAAGTTGTATGAAAAGACTCCGACGCATCTGGTAGACACGAAATCCGAAAATGAGAAAGGGGAATAAAAACTTGGTTTTTATGGGTTAGTTTTTTAAATAGGTTTAGAAGCCTTAGGTCTCTTCATTTCGAAGGCCGCTTTTCAAGTTGTCGACCCGGCGTAGGGGGAAGCGGGGGGAAACTTTCCGAAAGCGATTCTCGAAACTATCAAGTTTTGCGGTCACTAGGCCCTGCGGTGACCACGATGGACCACGATCTGTATACACGCTAACCGCCGAAAGCTTTTATATGACTCATTCGCACTACCATTGGCTCCATATAAACGAAGAAGACAAATGATAATAGAATGAGATGATCATGTTCAAATAGATCCCGGTTATGCTGTTGTCACGTGTAGTGGCTGCGGAACGAATGAATGTAAACACTGGAAATGAATTAGCGATTTAATTAATGATTAATTAACTATTCAATGTACAAACTTACTTGTTGGTGAGTAGACAACAAAATAAGCCTTTTTACTCTAACGTCTGCTTGTCTGCTTGTCGGCCGAAAAAACTTTGGATCGGTTTTTAATCCTTTTCCCGTGATCCAATCGAGCTAAAACTTTGCAGGCAGACTCGTGGCGATGGTAAAAATGTTCTAATAAATTATATAATAATAATATTCAATAATTATAGTAAAATTTTGGATTTTTCAAATTATTTTCTTTCTTACTTTCGTAGTGTCGCCCGACTCGAGCCCGACACGTGGGGTAGGCATGAAACCTGTTTCAACTAGTAAATAAGAAAGGGAGTGTTAAAAAAACATGGTAAAAACCCATAAAAATGGGTTAGTATTTTTTGTACACCTTCTTTACATACATTGGAAATCGATTTTTTGACATCATCCATGCAATAACCCAATATTAAACACGTTGTTTGAAAGTTTAGCTAAAAAAACAATTTTTTATAGTAATTTTCTTACTATGAAAATACAATTTATCAAACCATTCTTCTTAGTTGGCATATTAAAAAATATTATAACGTTTTTATTTATTATATTAATAATATAGCCGAATAATAGGGTAAGCCGTTACCGACACTTCAATGTAGAAACATTGAATATAAACAATTTCGATGGCACATGTCAAAATTCAACTATTATCCAAATTGATACAACCGGCCTTAAGTGACAATCGGCCGTATTCTGAAATAATCAAAATTGCTATTTATGCATCTCGACAGTTATTGTATAACATTTTAATGCCGCCAATTTTGAAGATTTTTTTAAGCTTTCATAATTCATAATTGTGAATAACTTAAAATTTGTATACGTTTTAGAGTTTTCTGATTGATTGAATTCATTAATTTCAAACCTGTCAAACTTAAAACGTCAAAATTGGCGGCATCACAATGTTATGCAATATCTGCGATGATACAGAAATAGCAATATTGCTTATTTCAGAATACTGCCGATTTTCTTGGCAATATACATTAATTTTATATAATTTTAAGTTTTATCACGGCAGTTTAGAAAGAAAAGAAATTAAAAAAAATATTGGGTAACTATTATACTTCTTTGGCATGCATACATAAAAAACCACGTGACACAGCTGGACAGAATGCCCATGCGGATTTTTCCGACTCACAACAACAACACAAACTAGATTGGCCATCATAACAGTTCTCCATCAACGGATAATAAATCTATATACAAAGCTGGTCAATAAATATATAGGTCAACAAACAATAACCTTCACAGCTACGAAGATCGACTTGCTCTTTTCAAGATGCACAAACTTGAGTCCCGACGGAAAATATCCGATCTCGTTATGCTACACGAGATTCTCAGCGGAGCTATTGATTCTCTTTTTCTATCTGACATAAATTTGCATGTTAAACCCCGTATAAGAATCCCGGAGTTCTTTAGAATAAGCCAGCACACTAATAATGTTGGTTACTTTTCTCCCATCACAAGGTTGTGTCGCACATATAATATGTATTGTGCTGACCCTAACATTGATGCTGATATTCTTGCAGATACCTTATCATCGTTCAAAAACTCACTCATACACAACATTCATTTTCTAAACGATGACCTGAACCTATAGATCCATTAAATCAATTATTTATTAAATACTAATCGCACTACATTCAAACACTAAATATACAATACACATAAATATACATGTAACATATACTTATATACAAAAATACATGTTACTAGAACGTGCCGAAGACACTTGTAATTGGGATAGTGGGCATATTCTTCATTTATAATGTTTTATTATTAGAGCATCATGTACCTATTATCCTGTTAGTGTCTCTAATAAATATAAAATATATTTATTAAAAAAAATAACACATTTGTATGAAATAACTACTGTGAGAAAATAAACAAAAACTGCGATTGGATCGTATGCAATTTTCAAAACACCATTTTCAAACCTGATATCGAAAAAAGTAACCCATAAAAACCAAGTTTTTATTATACTCCCTTTCTTTGTAAAATATAATCACAATAAAAGACGAATTAAAACATATAACATAACCCTAAACTTACAGTAATTTAATATATTTCTAAAATGTCAGATGTTTTGAGCTTTGACAAGACACTTCATGCTTTGTGTAGTGAAGTACCTATTATGTATACCGACGGAGTAATTCAAATTTATAAAATATTCCGCGATGTTATCGGGCCGCCGTTGCTAGTAATCAAACTTTTGTAATGATTCCAATTTGAAAAAACTGTTAAAAATTTGAAAAATCCAAAATTATACTACAATTTTTTTTTTAACGATAATTTGATAGATCTTCTTGATCGTCGCCACGAGTCTGTTTGCAAAGTTTCAGCTCGATTGGATCACATTGGGAAAAGGGTCAAAAATCGATCCAAAGTTTTTTCCACGGCAGGCCGGCAAGCAAGCAAGCAGACGAGTTAATATAAATGGAGTAACAAAGGATGAACTATGCATTGAGTGTATTTCCAGAGATATTCTCACAATTAGAGACAGTGTCAATCCAGTTTACAGCATGGAAAGGAAAGGTTAAAACACGAATATACTGACAAATGAATTTATTTAAAAATGGTCGAAATAAACCTTTTATCGTGACGCCGAGTGTCACCGACTTTACCCTTTTTTACCCGCCCGAGTGCGAATCGGTGTTAAATGATATTTTTCATATTTTGAGCGGTACCTTTTACCCTCGTTTATCACGTGCTCTAATACAATACATCGCTTTTCGAAAAGCGTCTTTAGCCCGGCGCTCTGACGTCACAACCCTGCCATGTCTACAAGACTGAAAAATCCAATGTCGATAAAACGGCTGTCTACAAGAACTGTTTCAAAAAAACGAGCAAGCCTTATGATGTGTAACATTTGATATCTCACAATTAAAAATATCAATTGAGCTGCAACAGAAATTAATATCAAAATTTTAAAAAGTTAATATCTTTATTTTTATTAATTAGTAAATACAAGTAAAGAAAATGTATATGAATTTATTAATTATTGATTTTTGCGGGCCTAGGTAGGTACCGTATATCTACATACGCATTTTTATTCAGAAATGTGTGTTGCTCAGTTATATGTTTTTATTTCTTTTTAAAACTTTCAATAAATATTTAAAAATAATCACATAAATTACATAACATTTGAGAATATAAATGTAAAAAAAATATATGTATTTATTGGATAGTTTCGAAGATATAAGCCAAAATATATCAAAGTTACAACATCCACACGCTTGACACCGGACGCGCAACATATATACAAAATCAGAAGCGTCGAATGTTGGAAGGGTGCGCTTCGCTGTGATGGCACTTGCTGGACATTGATTTGTACATAAACGATAATTTTTTTCCATCGCGCGCGCTCGTTGGTCAAATGAAAATGCGCGCGCTTCCCCGGCGTCTTATTTATTGTAACGCATTTCCGTCCCTTTTCACGAAATCACCGCCACGGATTGCAGGAACGCGAGAGGAAAGATGTTACGCATCAAAAAAGTTACTCCTTCGCTATTTTTAAGACCCGTGAACACACCTAAGTCTGGAAGCGTTAAATAATACTCTTTTGAGTAAATAGTTTCCCCCCCGAGCCTGGTTAGGGGTGGGGGCTGGACGAGAGAGATAACTTGTCAACCAAGTTTTATGAACCGTTGAGTTTACTGCCTTCCCCCTTACTGCCTCCCCCTTACTGCCTCCACCCTTACTGCCCCCCCTTCATACTGCCACCTTTCCCTTCTCCGCACCTGCCGAGACGGGCAGGAGAGCTTCTTTTTGGTTTTGTCTCGTTTCAGGAAGGCTTCCTATTTTAGTTTTATGTAGATTTTTATGCAGCTCTCTCTCCCACCGTCGGATACGCCTTCTTTATCTTCAATCTACAAAAATCCACGATAAGATACACCATGTTTATCGCGAATCCATCTTCGTCCGCCGTTAAATCCACCTTTTTTGTCTTGGAAATGTTGTTTTTCAAGTCTATACATCTTTTTATTTTTATCTTACATCTTCTGCGTGCGTCTTCCGTCAAATCCATAATTTTCATCTTGTATATTTGAACTAGCTGTGCCCGCGCAGCTTCGCACGCGTAGATTTTAAATACACTGTTCGGATCGTCATAGAACTTTCGCGAACCTTCTAGAACATTCTCCTTCCAGAACTTTCAAAAAATTTATCGAATGTACAGGAACCTTCTAGACACACCGACACATTCCGCCACTCAGTTTAGAATTTTTGGGAATTTTCTAGAACCTTCTCCTTCCAGAACTTTCTAGAGCAGGTTTTTCCGGAACCTTATAGACTAACTGAGACAGTCGGCGCGCCTATTTTGAAACAATCTGAAGCGTTTGTGGCCTTCCCATAACAAAACAATGTGTTAGAAAGCACATTTTCGTCATCCACTCCCACCCACGCACAGCCACCCCCACCAAACTCGCATATTTTCGATGTGACACCAAGGGCAATTCACCACCATAACCACCGGTGGGTGGTTGTGGCTGGTTATGGAGAAAACTTGGCGGGTAGGGAGGAAACACTGGTTTTTTCTATTATATATATATATATATATATATATATATATATATTGAATATTGATAAAGACAATGATCCACTTTTGGATCTTCCACACTTATATTCAATCAAGGGGATAATTTATTTATTTTTTTAATATACACGGCTAAATAGACTTTTACCTACACACAATATTAACACAAAAACATATGTGTGTAAATTATAGAAATAGAATTGTACACCAGTATAGAAATAGACAAAAAATAAGATATAAAAGAGATATAATACAATATAAATCACATTAATAATATAAAAATTTGAAAACGTAGAACATAAAAGAGTAGAGATATAATACAATAAAACACATGAATAATATAAAAATTGAAAACACAAGTAAGTATATGTGAACTTATCATGAAAGTGGCATTATACTAAATACATAAAATTTACATATTTCGGTTGGATTAGACATAATTTTAAATAAACATATTTAAACCAGTGCATATGTTGTAATATGTACTATGTTTGTACATTTGTTTGTAAAATTTGTAAATTAAACCTTGCTGTGCAAATGATATTTGAGCCACAAAAAATATGAAAAATATAAATCAACTGGATGAATTTATAAGTAAATACTGTTATTATTACATTTTACATAATAATATATACAAAAAAATCCTAAGAGTAGAACATTAAAAAATTACAGAATTTACATACATTGACGGTTTACTTAAATAGTCTCATCATAAGCACAGTATGCTAAGAACAGTAGGTAAAACGTCTTCATACAAACTGGCCGCTACCCATTAGAATGTGTGCGTGCGTGCTCGGCGCCGTGTACGCACGCACTGTGACGCATACATTGACATAGAATATGGGGGCACAAGGCAGCCGCAGTAAGGGCCGTGCCTTCGGTGCCATTCGCGCTCGCAGCCGCCGTTTTAAAAAAAAAATGCGCTTCCTGAAAAAAAGCCTTTTTTTATGTTTGTTGTGCTTTACTAAAAAGGTGTGTTGATTATCACAAAGACTGTGAGTTTTTAAAAGTCTTCGTTGATGTTCATCAGCGTTCTTGCAATTTAAGTGTAAAAAAATTTAAGTGTATACTAATTACGGAAATTTTCGGGTTTCGTGTCTACCTTATGCGTCGGAATCTCAGACGCTACGAGTTAAAAGAAAGGGAGTAAAAATAAAGTGCCAACCTTAGCGTCAACGCAAGAGTAAGCTAATAACTCGCCGACAGGCCGGAGATAAACTACTATTCTGGGTATACTGTGTCATAAGTCTCGTGGTAAGTCACCTCATATAACTGTTACTAATCAAATTCGGACAATAAACTGTCCGCACAGTCAAGGCTTTTGAGATGTGGATTTACAGGCGCTTACTGAGAGCTTTCTGGGTGGATAGAGTTACAAATGTTGAAATTCTCCGGCCGAGCAAGGCTAAAAAGTGCTATGGACCATCAAATATACGAAAACTTGAGCATCTCGGACGTATTATGAGAGCAGCAGAGTAAAGTCTAAACTTACTCATCATCCAGGGGAAAATAAGTGGATAAAGAAGCGTAGGAAGACGCCGCTTCTCATGTCTGCGTGGCTTGAGAGACTGGTGTAAGCGTAATTCGACTGAGTTGTTCCGTACGGCAGTGATCGCCGATCTCTGATAGGAGATGGCACTATGAGAAAAAGAAGAAGAATAATAACTGTAAATTAAAATGTATAACATGGTATTGCTTTGGTACTTTCTTCAAATAGGATACCCAGATAAACGAAGTATGTAAAAGATTGGGAACAGTCTTGGGATGTATGCACGAAATCAAATATATGTTCCTACATAGATCTTGAAAACTATATACCAGTAAAAGAATATGGAATAACCTTCAGGGTTCTATCTTGGAAAATAAAATAAATATTAAAAATTAGAAAATATTGAAAATTCGGTAATGAAATTAATTAATAAATCGTCTGAAAGTATTAACTACTGAATATATTATGTAAACTTTTAAGAAGCAAAGATCTATGCCTATTAATGCTAGCTTATAGTATAAACGAGTACAAGGTATCTTGAAGACAGCAAGTTTAAACATAGATTGCTAAATAAACATACAGGGACTGTTGATAGCGAAGGTAAAACTAATAAATACGGTTAAAGGAGACTAATCTTCTTTGCAATCTTATGATATACAATTTTGAGAAAGGCCTTAAAGAAAAATTAATGGAATTACTAATAAATAATAAAGATATATATATATATAATGATTAAGTTAGCTTGGAAATATTTTCGTTAATTATTATGATCATTAATTTGTCATTTCCTTTTTATTTATCTATATAAACTTAATGTTACTTTTGTAGTTATTTTATTGTGGCGGATTCTGTCGTGTCCGCCTGTGAAGACGCCACAGCATCCACCCGAACCAACTTTTACCAGTACCAGGTCTAGAAAGCAGGTATCCTGGCTAAAGCCATTAGTGTATATTTCATTAATTTGTATTCACCCGTGCGCGCCGCCTCAGCTTATTGGTGGACCCTCCATAGGGTTGAACTAATTGAAAGGACTTGGGTAAACAAGAGTAGTGTATGCGATACGTTTACAATGCAAGTCTATGGGTAAGTACAGTTATTAACTCTTAAAAGACTGTGCTAAAAAATACCTTCGGAAACGGTGGTGTAACACAGTGTTACATGGTTAAAAATCGACATAGTTTTTAATATGTGATAACAAATATATATTTTCAATACACATAAGATACTCTATTTAAGGAGTCAAACGTCACAAAATTTATAAAACTGGGAAGACTTTGGTGGCTGGGCAATGTGGAGAGAATGTCCGAGCATCAAGCACCAAAGTCTCTGCTGAACTCAAGGCCGCAAGGGCGAAGGAGCTCAGGAAGGCCAAAATTAAGATGGGGTGACAACGTCCTCAAAGATATCTCTGCCTTAGAGCTTCGAAACTGGAGAGAGCTGGCACTAGACCGATATGAGTGGAGGAAAATTATTGAGGAGGCCAAGACCCACCAAGGGTTGTAGTGTCAAGAATGACAGATAAGACTTTTTAAAGGTCACTTTATATAATTATGTAAGGTAAACATACATATTTGCATTATTTTAGTAAATTATCATAAAATCATGGCATATCGAAATTGCGTGCGCTCACGCCGACGTATCAAACTAAATTCAACGACGCGGCGACTGAAGTCCGTCCTTGTCTAACACGTGTTACGCGACTCTACCGTGCTCTTTCGATATTGTTTACACTTTCACCAAAACCCAAGCAACCGCCATCTCTGTCCTACATAAATATCAACAGGAATATCTGCCTGAGACGAGAGGATACAATGCCGTTGTGTTCCGCAGGGAGGTGCTGGCGAACGGCAGTCTGTACCTGCCGCCCTTCAGGGCCGAGCAGCTGCGGCCGGAGGTGCATGGCGCCCAGTACCGTTGCAGGGCGGACACCGCCACAGGGACCATCCTATCCAGAGACTCCACACTGACCCCAGGTACTGTCTTGTTTCAACCTATAACAAGAATTTCAGCGTGTTTATTTATTCGGATCTATTCTAAAAATAGTAACGTGAAACCTTTTTCTGCAGGACACTCGCTTTCGGTAATGTTTACAGTAGTCACGTGTGGTCTTCTTTAACGAGGGTGTGTATTGAAAGGATAAAATGTGTCTGTAGATGGCACCAAAGATAAAGGGCATCTTTATACCTTATAACCTCTATACTACAATATAAGAACCTATATGGATGTTGATCTGTCAGGACGAAAGTGTGGTACTCTTTCCTTTCTGTATCAGTCTGTGGAAAAACGACACAATATAAGCAAAATATCCGAATTATTTTGAAAATAAATGTATTGTTATTTTAACGATTTTTATCCCAACACTCAAAAAATACGGAACGTATTTTTTATCTGTGTATAGTTTTCTGGGATATTCTGCCATGTTTTGGGATTTTAGATGAGACTTTTCGAAAGTAGTTGTGAATCCACATATCTAGTCTAATTAGTGTGATATTTTGAATGAGGGAGATGTGGACTATAAGGGATTCATAAGTGCTTGTTATTACAAACCCAAGACAGGAAGCGAAAATGTGTTTTTATGAAAAAATATATGATGGTGGACTAACAATTTCAACACCCAACAGTTGTGCAATAATGGCATATATACAATTTAAAATCAAGTGGGTATATCAATATTTTGTTGCACATACATGGATTGTAATGTCAGACCATCACAATTTCTGGGTGTCTTTAGACTAGAACTGTTTGCTTATTTGATGTCGGATCAATATTTGTATCATTGCGCAAACCAGTCTAGATTTTTGTCTTAAATATAAGTTTTCACTAATAGTTGGCAGAAATCAGTTTGTTTCGCACACATCTATTAATTTCTTAATCCAAAGAGTTCAAATAATAAAAATCTTTGAGTGGCTTGCTGGTTTAGTGGTTATGACCTCGCGTAGTGATCCAGTGGTCGGTGGTTCGGGCCCTATTCCAGGACACCAGCAAGTTAGTCTTATTTTCAAGCATAAGCGACTAGCTTATTTTGAAAGTAGTGAGAATATTGATGCGAAACGTATTCCGTGTTGTAAAAAAATAGAGGTTTTATTTTTATCACAATGAAAAAAATATTTATATTTGATAGATCTTTTGACGTTTCTCTATTTGAATGTAGGGGTAACAATCAATAAATAACAATATTGTTATTATCTAAATAGGTTAGATTATCAGTTTAAAAAAATTGTAAATATCTCACGCAGAAAGACTTTGCGTTAATATGTTTTTCAGCTGTTAATTTCATTTGTTATTCTGTCGAATGACGTAATACCTTAGGTTTTGTATTGGCGACCTCTAACGAGTACAAGAAAATATGTTATTCCGTAAAAATCTGGAGACTTAAAGTTTTGTTTAGCACCTGAAAATGAGTATTTTGAGCGCGTCGATAGTTTCGTTTGAGCGTATTTGGAGGATTAGTCGGTTGAGGATTACCAATATGCTAGTGAAAGGAAGGATTCCGATCCTACTTATGGGTTCATGGAATGTGTCGCGTTATGTATGCAAGTGTTGCGTGAGATATGATGAGAGAATAAGAGGGGGGCAAGAAAATAAGAAACACTTAAAATACTCAGTTTCATTAATATTTAAAGCATTTACTTTGTGGTTAGACATAATAACAGAATGTTAGTAAACTTAGTAAAAACCACTACCAGATTTACGGTCTACCGGTTTCGAGACGTACTCGTCTCTTCGTCAGGACCAACACTACACTACTATATATTCATATACAACACTATACACCTCAACCACAGGTAACCACCCTCAGATCACATGCGTGTTAATCTTGTCAGAGACAAGCATGCAATGATTATAGCCTACTGAACAATTCAGGAATCTAACGAGAGAGAGTGAGAGGGGGCAGGGTTTAAAGTGGGTGTTACCGCATCTTTTCTGAACGTTAAATTTAACAAAGGGCTATATGGAAAATTAATTTAAATTTAATTCAATTTTCCATATTGCCCCAAATCATCATGAGTTTTGGATTCAAGTATTAGAACGGAGCACACTGGATAAATTTTTTAATGCGTTCGCTTTACTTCAATAATTTTGTAACTACTAAAGCGCACACTGAATGGGACCCATATTTTACCTAGGACCGTTTTCAATTTAATTAAATTTATTTAATAAATAACATATACATGACAAGCTTACATTTAATTCGTGCATGTTATGTTGTGGAGAGTAATTATGAGCTCTGGCAACGGCTACGGCGGTCAGCGAAAGAGTATGTTCGCTTCATTTTTATACTGTCTCTCATACACTAATACACGTTACTTAAATTGCTCAGGTCCGCACTAGATAACTTCTCGCTTGTCGGTAGGCACTCGCGCCTCGCTCGGTTAAACACGTGCTGGTCACACTGATGACTAATGTCGCACTCGTCAAACGTTAAACATAGATTTTTGCGCAGTAGCCAATCCCATTATACAGGTAATTATCGCGTCGCGATGGACCATACGAACGATTTAGATAGTGCTTAATTCATTCTGATTCCGTCATCTCGTGACAATTGTTTTAATTTCCCTTCCCATTGAATATTGTATAGGTATGAGTATGAGACGGCGCAAGTTTGACTGTTCCCCTCACCCAGTTGGTCGCATTTTCACAAAATTAAACAATTGCTACACTTGTTCGGATTTGTATTCGGCACCATACGCGCAAATCAAGAATTCCAGCATTTGACGTCACGTCCCCTTTTCCCCCCTCTCTCTCTCTTTCCTCCACCTCGACAGTCGTAATCTACCTGCCGTCAAGAGAGTGTCGTAAATGTATCACGGTGTCAATTATTGATAATTGTATTGTGCCAATTTTGTATTAAGTGCTTGCGATTCAAAATCTGGAGCTGGCAAAAGAAGAACGAAAGTAGATTGAATGCAGTGGAGATGAGATCCCTTAGACGTTTGTGTGGAAAATTCATGTATGACAGAGTAAAGAATGAAGATATTAGGAATGAATGTAAAGCTGATCGTAGCATAATACATAGAATGAAAATAGGGTCGCTCGGGTGGTTTGGGCATGTTGAGCGAATGAATGAGGAAAGAATGGTAAGAAAGATATATAATGCAAGTGTTGACGGCGCCAGAAAGAGAGGGCGACCACGAAAGACGTGGCATGACCACATTAACCAGATACTGGAAGATGGTCCTGTTAGAAGCCTCAACAACCGTCGAGCTTGCATGCGAACATGTATGAATGTAGATGAAGCGAAAGTTGTATCCTCTCTGCCTACCCCCACGAAGGGAAGCGGCGTGATGATAAGTTAGTGAGTTAGTTAGTCAGATTCAAGATCTATAAAGTTAATCGCCAATTTATCAATCATTGCAGTGAAAGGGACGCTTTCGTGGTGGTGAGTTTCGGCATTTCACCATCATTTCTTTCCCTACTATAAATTACAATCCACATTCATTTCCCATTCACCCCCCCTACATATCCCTATCTTGTCATCCAACCTATTTGGGTAAATTTTGAATCCCTGTTTCGGCTAAATCCAAGATAATGGTCCCATTGCATATACAACGAAAATGATTATTTCACTATATTATTGAATGTGCTAATAACAAAATGAAAGATAATTTACGTTTTAAAGTAAGTATTAAATAAGATATAACACTTTAAAGTTTCGAAAAATGCACTGCATATTTTGACATTTCATAGGCAATATATGAGGTTAGGTTAAGTTATTAGGTTTGGTTAGGTTAGGTTATTAGGTTTGGTTTGTTTAATTTAGATTACGATTATTTTAGTTAGATTAAATTAACAGGACATTAAATTATATAGTGAAATACTTAATTTCATTGTATGAACAACGGGACCATAGTCTTGGATTATTCCCCCTGTTTACTAGCGATTCGCGTCGGGAACACTTGAAGTTCCGATTTTCTCGCCTGGGTTTGAAGAGAAATCTTTGGTCACATTTATGACACGTTGGTCACACAATGAGTGGCAAATTAAAGGGTAAAATAAACAGATATTTCTCCTTTCGATACTTTATCGCTTCTGATTTATTACAAGAATCGTATACAGGGCGCCAGGTGTCGCCTTGTGCTTACACAATAATATTATTGGGGAACATTTGCTGGATATCGCCCTCACACATTTGGTTTATAGCTCGAATATAAAACCGGATATATTGGATTACTGCGAACGGTACATTATAAGGATCGCTAAAAATCCTGCCAAGTCACAAGCTATATTTTAAGGAGCTGCTGAATATCCGCCTGAATTTGATGAATAATCTCTAGAAAGTTAATGCCAAATCCATCAAAAATATGAAATCCTTATCATCTTATTTTAGTGAAAAACGAAGCTATTTATATGGAAGACTGCCATAACTTTGTCTTTATGACACATCTATACTAATCTATACTAATATTATAAAGAGGAAAGATTTGATTGTGTGTTTGAATTGAATAGGCTCCGAAACTACTAGACCGATTTGAAAAATTCTTTCACATTTAGAATCCTACATTATCCCTAATGAACATAGGCTATAGAATATTTTCAAAAATGTTAGGGATCCGTATGAAAACTTCGATAATGTAACCCAACGTGTGAAAAAATTACGAAAAAAAAACCTTATATTGCGTACGCTGCGGAAATTATTGCCAATAGAGCAAAGTAATGTACTACAGTTTTATAGAGGACATTAATATCCACAAAAAAGTCTGCGATACCATATATCTAAATATTACAGTTATGTTACAATAACTTATGTTAACATTAGATGGAAACATTGTTTTTTAGAGAACAGCGGACCCTTTGTTTTCCCTCACATACTTATTTTTTACTTAATCCTTAACCCGTGCAACGCCGGGTACGACCAGCTAGTCTATAATATGTATAGCTTGATTAATGATGTTCACTCTGTGGATACAATCCACTATTGTATTCGTGAAATTTTTTAACATACTCTAAATATTCTGAATATATAAAACTGGTCTAATAAATATTAAATAATTGAAATATAATAATTCGGATGAATGTCAAATATATATAAAATAAAATTTCCTCAAAAACTCTAGTCAAAAAATAGATATCTCACTACCAATGGTGACATCTATTTATACTGGTTCATGGGGAACAACAGATGGTGTTAATAAATAAATCTCGCATGTGGAAAGACTTGTACTTATCATATAATAACGGAGTGTTAATTAAATTAGTATAAACTACTACCAGATTACAGGTCTACCGGCTTCGAGACGTACCCGTCTCTTCGTCAGGACCAACACTACACTACTATGTTCACAACTCTATCCACCACAACCATAGTACTGTTAACCTATCACCAATATTGATCACATGCGTGTTACTCTTGTCAAAGATTAGCATGCATTAAATTGCCAACAGAACGATCAGGAATACGAACGAACGAACAGATACGAGGGAGAGAGAGTGAGAGGGGGCAGGGTCTAAAGTGGGTGTTACCAAATCTTTTGTGAAAGTTAAATTGAACAAAGGGCTGTATGGAAAATTTCGAAACCAGTAGACCTAAAATCTGGTAGTGGTTTATACTAATTTAACTAACATTCTGTTATAATGTCTAACCATAAACTTAATGCTTTAAATATTAATAATAAAACATATAAATTATACAACTTTCAAAAATTTGATAGATGTGGTAGTCGAGGCGGAATTGGTGAAGGTTACAATTTGTAAAGTGACTTCTTAAGCCAGCCTTACGATAGGTCGTAAGTCCTATAAACACCCAAAAAGACTTCCATACCTACTTTCCCATATAAAAAGATTCGTCTGTACGAGACATTTATAATATAAATATCTTAATTAAAAACGTAGTTTTATGATTTGTGCACGACGTTCAATCAGATGTACACAGTGTGTACTGATTCGCTGATATGACTGAATATAGGCAACATTAGTAATTTGTGAATGTGAGAGAGTGCTCCATCTATGTATAATTATGGCCATTTACTTGGCGCTAGAATTAGACGACGAGACACATCTTGTAACGCATAATGGGCGAAGCTGAAATTTAATAGTTCTCGCACAGAGGGCGCACTCTTGTCATTAAGTGATGAGTGACTGTGCTCATGCTGTTATCGAAGACACTCACCTGGTGGTAACGATAATTATTGTGCCATTGCGGAATTTTAATCCGCCACCAGATGGCATGTATGTAGCGGGAAATTTTAGTTACCATGTTTAAATGAATATTTTTATTTATTTATTTATTCATTCACGCCCATTATAGGCTTTTACATAAAAATGATATAATATAGAAAGATATATATAAAAAACAATATCAGGCATAAGCAGTACATATAAGATATAAAATTATAAATTCCTAGCACTTTATATAGCAGCAATAATACAAAAAAATATATATTAATTAAAATTCAATAAGTTTACATACATAAAATAATTCAGGTAAAGTACATGTATAGCACTAAAAGGTATAAGCAGTGAAAGTGTCAGGTATAAGCATATGAGCATTAAAAGCATTAAAAGCTTAAAAGCATTAAAACACTAAGCATATTAACATTAAAAGCATTAAAATATGAGTGGATTAATTTTAGGTACTTGTAATAGACCAATTCCTATTTATGCTAATTTTTTGATATTTTCAATGTAATCAATTAATGTATATTATAAATGTCTCACAGAGACGAAACTGTATTTTTATGGAAAAGTAGGTATAGAAGTAATTTTTTGGTGTACATAGGACTTACGATCGTATGGTTAGCTTAATACAGTTTCGTCTCTGTGAGACATCTATAATATACAATTTTTTGATATTTTCAATATAATCAATTAATGTATATTAAAGATGTCTCACAGAGACGAAAATGTATTTTTATGGGAAAGTAGGTATAGAAGTAATTTTTTGGTGTACATAGGACTTACGACCTATCGTGTGGTTGGCTTAATACAGTTTCGTCTCTGTGAGACATCTATAATATACATTAATTGATTGATTATGTCTCTGTGACAAGAAATCCAGCACTACCGTTCTGAAAGATTTGAACAAACTCAATTTTTTTTTCAATATGAGTTTAACAGGAAAACACAAGCTTTGAAACGGCCACTTCACTATCCAATAAAAGCAAGCCACGAGGCCGATTGGTTTCTGCGAGTTATATTTAATTTCAGATACCAGACCGGCGGCGGCGGTAATTGTATTCTTCCAGGATATTTCATTAAATTTTCCAGTCTCGCACTCTAAAATCATTCTGGAGTGGCTGTTTTTAAGGCAAGATTTCATTTATATTTTTTATAAAATGTGTCCATCATCATCATCATTATCATTCTACAGCAAGTGCCGGTAAATATCTATAACACGCGCTACCATTAAACGATAAAAGGCTTTTAACACTGTCAGATTTACGCCACCATTTCTGATATCTTCAACACTCACGTAATCTACCTTTATTTTTAATCTATTCTCGTTCATCCAATTCATTCATTTATGACCATTCCCCATTCATTCAAAACCTATTCATTCGTGACCAAACCATCTATGCGGTTATTTCTAATTAATTCATCGCGCTATGATAAGCTTTGTATTTTTAACTAATTTGCCACATTCAGATCACTTGGATTAATTAGAAGCTTCAGCATTAATGGACTTACAGCAACAACTTCGTAAGAAAGCCTGAAAATAGACTAATAATGGGGGTAGGGTTATGAATACCAGCTATCCCAGAGCAAACGCCCACACGGGGAGCAGAAAAATGCTTCAACGCTTAAAAGAGAACCTTCAAGATGCCAGCATTGTGTTATAGCAATACATGGGAACTAGTAGCAGAAGACAGACTTCACTAGGGCTCTATGGTGCACAGTGGCACCCGATATTTTGAAACCGGACGCCAGCAGTACGCTGCGATTGGAAGGTGGAAGCGAAAGAGTGAGAAGAGCAAACAAGACTGGTGGAGAAGACGAGAAGGGCTCGTCGATGCGCATAAGCAATTGCTACATTTTCTCTTATTTCTTTAAAATAAAACCAACAATGAAAACAGGAAAAAACTTGGCCAAATTAAAAGCAACGGGTGTCGGAGTAAAGAGCTCTCCGGCCGGCTATTAAGGAGCAAGTTCCGAACAAAAAGTGTAATAATAAAACTAATATAAAGTTTGTTATCCCGCTATCCCGGCGATGGACTGCTCTTCCCGGGGGCGGCGCGCTGTATCGGCGCCGCCGGATCCGGGATTTATCCGGGACAGGCGGGGGGAGACAGTAAACACCTCCGCGCGGCAAATTGTATTACCGCCAAAGGAGGGAAATTTAATTTTCTCAGGGCGCCTCCCGCGGGAGGTCGTTAAAGAGCGGAATGACTTCACTCTGCCCGAGGAACTGGAATCGCGACAAAACACAAAAAAAACGTCGCGACCTTTTGAGCCGGGGCCTCGTATCCGCGTCACCCTCGATCGATGTACGGAATTAGCTTCTGATGATCCAAAACGATGATCATACTAATAATGTTCTTAGGTTTTCACGGCCACTCAAGTACAATCTTGTTGAATCTTCAAGTTCAAGTTTACTGGGGTATTATGCCGTGGTTTCACTAGGGTCCATTATCAGGGCTGATGTGTTGTTGTGACTGTTAGTGTTGTGGTTAAGTATCGGCTTGCAATACCGTGCCGAAGTCATGATCTGTTGTGTGTATGATCATCTGTTGTTTGATTACTATCTCTGCGGAGTCTGCGACGAGAATGACTTCATCATTAGAATGATCTTCAAGTTCAAGTTTACTGGGGTATTATGCCGTGGTGTTACGACCTTTTACTAGGGTCCATTATCAGGGCTGATGTGTTGTTGTGAGTGTTGGTGTTGCGGTTAAGTATCGGCTCGCAATACCGTGCCGAAGTCATGATGTGTTGTACTGTGTTGTGTGTGTGATTCGTCTGTTGTCTGATCACTATCTCTGCGGAGTCTGCGACGAGAATGACTTTGAAGCGCCGGATACCAAGATGTTTTCAATTTGAGACCATGATGGCCCCAGCTACCCGAAAAAGTAGTCGAAAATAAGACTTTCAAACTGCGATTTATTTTAACCAGCTGTGGCGCTCAAATGCCCAAAATAATATTATAACTGTATAAGAAATACAATTATCTTTCTAATAAAGCTAAACTCAAGGCTATTACTACGATTTTTATCTGCTTTTTTTCTTTTTTAGTTCTGTACTACTAAAAAACCACTCGTTATAAGATTAGTTCACCCCGCCTCATCGTCTGTCCCTTGTATTCATGGAAGACTATTTCACCAGATTGTGAGGCACTAGGCCACAAATTCTGAATGGTCTAAGGTATGGGAAGGCAGCGGCTGATTTCTGTGCTGTGTTTGCTCTTCTTACTCTTTCGCTTCCACCTTCCAAACGCAGTGTACTGCTGGCGTCGGGTTTCAAAATATCGGGTGCCACTGTGCACCATAGCGCCCCAGTGAAGTCTGTCCCTCGCTACTAGTTCCCATGTATTGCTAAAACACAATGTTGGCCCCTTGAAGGTTTGCTTTCAAGGTACCGTTGAAGCGTTTTTCTGTCCCCCGTGTGAGCGCTTGCTCTGGGATAGCTATATGTACATAACCCCACCCCCTTTACTAGTCTGGTCTCAGGCATTCTTACGAAGTTGTTACTGTAAACCCATAGAAGTTGTTGCTGAAGCTTCTAATTAATATGCTGTATATAAATGCCCAAGTGATCTAAACGTGGCAAATCCATTTAACAAATTAGGAAAAATACAAAGCTTATCATAGCGTGATGAATTGAGTGAATGAGAATAGATTTAAAATAAAGGTGGATGACTTGAGTGTTGAAACCCTCAAAAATGGAGGCATGACCAGGTAAACTTGACAGTGTTTAAAAGCCTTTTATCGTTTGATGGTAGCACGTGTTACAGATACATAATTACCGGCACTTACTGTAGATTAATAAAAGGAGATTGAGTGATGGTATAGGTTTCTCTAAATAAAACATTCGTACTAACCTTTCTGGTTTATTTACACTAAGTATTTAACATCGAGATTGTAGTTAAATATTGTACGTACTTTCAAGAATTAATTTTACAAGTGAGAATTGTAAAAAAGTACTTAAACCTGAAAGTTAAAAGCCTTTTGTCGTTTAATGGTTGCGCTTATAGAAAATTACGGGCACTTACTGTATCAACAACAGTAGATTGGAGTGATGGCATAGGCTTCTTTAAATAAAACACTTTCTGGTTTATTTACACAAGATTTCACATTGAAATTGTAGTTAAATATTTATTATTTTCAAGACTTAATTGAGACTTAACAGTTGACAATTGGTACGGGTTACATTATACAGAGAGAGCCGAAGCAATGGGTGTTGTTCGCGCCGCAAGGAAGCGGGATTGGCTTCTAATTGGCGCGACTTCCCGTCGTCCCTTGTCCATAGACTTTGGCGTAGATGGCCGTTTGGAGTTGCCAACAGCAATGGATGAATGTGGATCTTTGAGTCAGAAAATAAGGCTTCGGCGCTCCAGGCCCACACTTCCCCCTGGGGTGAGGCGCGAAGGTACGTTAGTTAGCTCAGCCTGAATTAGGTGGTGCAGACTGGATTGGTGCAGCGGAGGAGGTAGATTGCAGGTGGTAATTTCAAAGCGATAATGTACCGGTTCGGGAAATGAAAAATGCCACCGTCTTGCAGCGATGATTAGAATAGTTAAATTAGCGTTCTCTTTATAAATAGTGATTTTCTCATACAGAATATTTTGAGTATGTCCAAATTTTTCAGAACAGAACTGGATTTTTTATCACAGGGACATCAATAATCAATTAATGAATATTATAGATGTCTCACAGAGACGAAACTGTATTTTTTCAAGAGAGAGTAGGTATAAAAGTCTTTTTGTTCTGTTCTGAAAAATTTTGACATACTCAAAATATTCTGAATGAAAATACTGGTAAAAATAGGAGTTTAATAAATCGAAAATAATATTTCTGGCCTATACTAGTGTAATGATAGAAATTCGGATGAATTCCATTAGACAAGATAAAGTATACAGTTAAAGAAACTCCAAAATCAATATAGATGTTTCGTTTAGCGACATCTGTGGTTATTCAAGGGAAGAAAAAGGCTTTGGTGCTAGCCGCTAGAACTCACATGTGAAACGTGACGCAAAAATTTAATATATATACAACTTCCAAAAAATTAATAGACATGGTTTTCTATCATGGGTGGAAATGGCGAACGTTTCATATGTGTAAAGTGATCACCTAAGCCAACCATACGATAGGTCATAAGGTCTATGACCACCCAAAAAAGACTTCTATAGCTACTCTCCCTTGGAAAAATACAGTTACGTCTCTGGGAGACATCTCTAATATACATTAATTGATTTTCTCATAATTGTACAGATCATATTTGGATATAGTTGACTATTGAAAACATTGACCTGAGAAAATAGCTTCTAAAAATATAAACCAACGTGTTAAATGTCGATATTTAATTTATTATTGCATATATTTAATACTAGACAGAGAGCACTCGACCTAGACGAAATACCAAGACCAAAGACAACACGTGGACAAAACAATTACACATACTTAGCACCTAAATTATATAACAACATAAAAAAGAAATTCCTCTTATTAAAACCTATCCGAAATTAAAAATTAGATTAAAAATCACAAACTGGCTACAATTAAAACGCAGAAAAGAAATTGATAAGCTATTTATTATATTAACTAAGATATATACTTTCCTTTTTACATCAAATACATAATAAACTTCCGAAATAACCCTAAGTCAACATTACTTCCATATTACTTCTTACACTGTTTGTTTTACTAGATTTATATTCTTTCTACACAAACATGGGCCATGGGCTCTGAAACATGTTGATATTTTTCAATACAAAAGTGGTGTTCATTTTTAATAATTATATCAATATTTTTTTGCCAAATATTTATTAATATGAAGCCGTAGCCGTAGTAGAAGCCACTTTTTTTAGTTTTTAAGTTAATTTAAAGGTGACGTCCGTGATTTGGATACTTCGGAAGTTTTTAGCAGGTAAAGATATCGTTTAGAGCTGTCATTTTCATTAACTGTCCCCCAAAGGTTCTTCTTTGAAGAAATTAAAAAAAGAAGAGCGAGATTAAAATGTTAATTATTTTCTTGTAAAATGATGTTTAATGTACCTACATAAAAAAAGATTATATTTCATGGAAACGAGATGAGTTTGAAAATAATTTTCGAACATAAAAAAATAATAATCGAAGTCAAAAATTCACAATATGCAGACGGTACACGGCAAGCGAGAAGTTAACAATTGACATTACCACGTCAGAGATATTCAGTTTCAGTGCCGATAAATCGGCGTTTATTAGCTCAATAACTTTTATAATAGCTTGCATTAAAACATAATTAATGTTAAGAAAATTTACAGAGTTTGTGAATAAGATAGCAACAAATACAATATACAATTTTTTTTATGCAGGCCTTTATCGTTGCCTACCTCGCTAGGTACATAAAAATACCTGTTCTGAGGTAAGTAGCCATTCCATTCTCTGAGACTCCTTTTAAATATTTAATTTCATGGTTACGTAATTAGAAGAATAAAAGAAAAATAAAGTAAGGTAATTTAGAGTAAAAAGTTTATAAAGTAAATAAGAAATAAGAAATAAAGTAAATAAGAATAAAAATATAAGTAAAGTAAAGTAAATTAAGTTAATTTGGTTAGTTTTGGTAATTTGTTATACATCCTTATACATCATTATACATATTGAAACACAACATTCAAATTTGAAGTGTTACTTCTTCCGATTGGAAGTAAGACATGACGTCATAAAAATATGCTTTTTAAAAAACATTTTTTGACTTTCATTTACAAAAATGATTTTGCGTTATTGAACGAGAAAATAAATATTCCCGGAAGCCATTTCGCGAGCATTCCGAGCGATAAATTTGTTTTGCCGAATGTGTCGATGCTCCGACGTGACGGAGGAGTTCAAACATCTTTCTTTACATCATTACCGGCAGCCAATATCCGGCCCCCCCCTCCCCCGCCGAGCCCCGGCGGAAATCCCATTCCGGGGCCCTCAAACCCTTCGAGGCCCGGCGCATTTCCCGGAGACGAAATGTTTTTCGCGTCAGAAAAATAACGCCGTCGACGAGCGTCAGCGGGACGGCGAGCGCGGCCACTTGAGCATGAAAAATGCCGGACTTGGGTGGCGAAAGTGTAGGGCCGATGTGGGAGCTATTGTGGGTCCCTCTTCTCTGCCAATCAGTGTGTGGCTTGCAACTTTCGTCCCCTCACTGTCCTCCTTTCCCGCCATAACTCTGTGTCCATTCTTTTGGTTTTTTGTTTTTTCCTTCGATTGGCTCATCGGCACATGCATATTTTTTAAATTTATTTCCATAGATATTTATTAAATCCCAAAAGTAAATATACAAAAAATGTATTACATACCTTATGAGTATATTAAATCCTATAAAGGTTTATACCTGTACATAACCCTGTAACCTAAACAAAAATCTTATAGCCACAAAGCGCGGGTACACATTTTCTGACTTAGTTGACCTGGGAGCCTACATGCATATTATGTCGTGCGGAGAATGTGAACTTCGTTCATCTTGTAATCGCTTATTGTACTATACTTATATCGTATAATGTATTAATGTTTTATTGTAAATTGTAACACCTTGTCCTACTACTATGACTATCCATTAGGGTCATTCTGACCTGTCGATAGTCTTTAAATAAAAAAATAAAAAAAATAAAAATAAAAATTAGAAGTTAGACATAAGTAATGATTAACACACGACTAAAACTCAATAGAAACTATATAAATTATCAACTAGTGACTAATATTAATACCTAGCTTTCAAAATAGTGACTCGAATGATAGTTGTATGATGATTACAGTATACATTTATAAGGATATCAGATGTTCTTGTGTTTCGATTATCCGTTTTTTTATTTTGTTTTTAGTTGACTTGTTTACTTCGGTTACAATTGGGTGGGTAATAGATTGAATTATTTAGTAGCTCTATATAAGGGACTTTTACAGTACATTGTTTTAGTAATTTTGGGCCCATGTATTAATTTATGTCTGGAGCTACCATCATAGTTATTAAATTTTTGAGTACCTACATTCATTGAAATAATACTTCAAACTATCTAGTACAAACTGTTGTCTAACAATTAATACAAAACTTTGCCCTAATCCTATTTTTTTAATATTCTCTTTTG
>JADDOH010019733.1:0-19581 GCA_016648135.1 Agrypnia vestita | reverse complement strand
GAAACGAAATCGTTCTCGAACTCATCGAGCTATATCGATCGAAGATCGCATAGAATGTCCGTCCTTCTTTCTCTTTGCAGTAAATAATTTCGCATTCTTCTTTTTTCTCCTCTTACTTTTCGATAAACTCATTAACATAAACAGATACGCGGCTATCATCATAACCTCATAAGGCGATATATTTCCGCGACGTCTGGAAAACAATAATTATTTGCAAAAAGGACCTTGTTTTTAATAATATTCAATTTACTACAGTAAAACCTCGTTAATTTGAAATTGCGACCCAAAAAAACATTTCGAATTGCGCGGAACCCCGTTTTCGCCAAATGAGATACCGCAGCTGTCATCCATAACCTCATCGGATGACATTTCCGCGACAAGATATGCGAGTCCCGGTGTGTACACGTCAAATGACCGCGTCATTGTCCCCGAAACATGAGCGTAGATGTCGATGCGACATGTCGAGCGGAATGTTTCGCGATTTGTCCCCTAGTGAATACATGGCTTCATTCTTACATTCACACAACACAGATACTCAACGGTAGAAAAATTCACGCATTTCTGATTTTCCAATCTTTCTGATAAAATACTCAATGTATATATTAACCTGATTGGGATCGTTGTAGTTATTAATGGTGCAGATAGGCTTGTTGAAGTCGTTAACTCCGTATGGTACAGAGGGGTAGTTCCTCGACCCTGAGCTGGTCTGGGAGCCAGCAGTTCCCCATCCACCACCTCCACCAGACATGTGGTTGAATACGACATCAGGGAAGATCCTGCGGGGATAAAGCAGCGTAGATTATGTTTCCAATTTTAATATTTAATCCACCGAGAAGCTTTACAACGAAATCCTTTCAATCGGCTGAAATTAATCTAAAATCTACTAGAAATGGCGAATCTACAAAACAAATAATATTTTGAAAGTGATTAAGAAAACTGCTAACGATACTGGGTTTTGTATTTTGGCAACAAATTATAACAGTTGGAATTGTGTATACTATTGAAATTAATCTTATTTTCACAGTATAAGTGCCTATTTTTATATAACATGTTTTCATGCTGACACAATTATTAATTTAAAACAATAAAGATTATGATAAATTTTTAATCTTTTTAGTGGCGTCTTTGTACCAATCGTAACGTAATCATTTAACACGACATTAGTAATCGTAAATAAGTTTGAACATCTGTAAGATTATTAAAAATATTGTAAGATTTGATTTCCTTCCGGGTTACTCGTATTTCATTCGAGTTTCTAAGATATCTTTATCTTAATTTCATCATTATGACGTATGTCAATGTTTACATGATTGACCCTTTATATAATATACATACACAAACAAAAACAACTTATGTAATTTGTAACACTTCCATATTAAATATAAACAATACAACTTAATTAATTCTGAAATGATTATGACGAAGTATGGTATGTACTTGTTTTATCAGTGAACTTAATTAATTTAGAATATTGATTGAGTTACGCAATGTTTTAGATATTTGTCTACACGAGTATCCAAGCATACACAAACTAAATTAAATATATTTCAGGTTATAAATTTCACTAACAAATTAAAACTATGTTTTATGCATGTAAAGAAATGTTATGTTTTGCATTTTTTTATATTACTATAGAAGTTGAAAACCGTCAATAAAAATATATTTTATGCTTTTGGTAGAAAATTGGCTTTACAGTATAAGAAACGATTCGTTTCAATGCTACTCAATTCCTTTTTTATGGCATTTTTATTAACGGACTAATATATTTTAAGCATTTAAAAGCAATAATAGGTTAGGTTGATGGTTTGGTGGCTTAGACTTTCGTCTAGGGATCCAGTGGTCGGTGGTCCTAGCCTATTTCAAGAGATCAATCAGTATGTTAGTCATATTTTCATAGCGTTAGTGCTTAGTTTATTTTCAAAGGAATAATGACGAACCTATTCCATGTTTGCATTTCTACTTTTAAAAAGTTTGTATTACAGCTAAATAAACACTTTTTTTAATTTCTCACCTTACTCCAACTTTGTTGCACCTGCTGACCATGTCTTTGAAGGCATTCTCATCACCGGATCTGGTTCCTAGTTTATAGGAGACGGGCTGGTACCTCTCCCACCAGGGTCGGTTGCCAATCTGCAAATTCTCAGTCGGCGGCGAGGTCTGAAAATATTAAAATTGTCAATAGATTTCCAAAATGTCGTCGTTGTCAAAGTAACTTACCAAATCTTTTTGTTATGAATCAAGTCCGTGTTATTTTTTTCTATGAATTTTAATGATAAATGTGATTAAGTGAATTGTGATTTATTTTTAGCAGTTTATTCAGAGAAGTGCTCATGCGATTATTAATAATAATTTTATTTATTCCTCGAGATGCATTATTTTTATAAATAATAAAATAAAATGAGATTTTTTTAAATTCTCTATGTATTTCCGATTTTCGGTAAGTAGGCATTTCTTTCATACATTTTGAGTTAATGAATATGTCTGGGTGTACAAATACGTGAAATGTATATAATTTAAAAAGATATATACGGTGTAAATTTCAAAATCGGGCTATTTTTGCATCCTTGTGTTACTCCAGTCGCAACAAAATAACCTGATTATTTAACATGAGATGTATATAAATATTTGATGATCCATCACATTTCTATTTACTTACTACTGAATTATACAGTACGCTGATTTAGTATTTGACGCAACATTATTGCAAGTGATGATAGCATAACCATTAGATTTGATTTAATTTTTTTGATTCTAATGTATAAGTTGAGATTATATTTCTACCTGAACACCTCCGAATCCATTGGGACCCAAGAATCGCTCGCACTCAGCAGCGATATCACTCCACTTCCACTCGAAGAGATGGACCATGACCGATCTGTCATCCCAGTAGAAGGTGTTCTTGTGCGCCATGGCCCCTCCAGCGATGGCCACACACAGGAATGTTAGAAGGAACCTCATGATGGAAGCCCTGCAACTAAATATTTTTTATTCTATTAATATATCGAAGAATTTATTTCCTGTACAAGATGAATTATAATGTGGACATTGTATATGAAGCTAATTCAGTAAAAAAACAGGAGCTAATCAGGAGTAAAATCTGTGTTTCCAGGCCTTAAAAATAAAGATTATTTTTTCACGTTTTCTCTTGTTCCAGGTTTTATAATTCTATATCTCTATTCCCCAAAGGAAATGCCCAGAGAATTCCAGAGACGCTCTGGGACACGGAAAATTGCTACTTGTGCAAGTCTGTATTAATGTTAAAACTAAACTGAATTGATGTTTGAAAACCATATTTTTAAAATCAAATACGCCAGATCAATATATTTTTAAATAATTTAATTTAAACACCTAGTTTTAATCCACCGTATGAGTAATATTTAGACCTCACGTTTTCTTGGACACACCCATTATCCATCGAGTTTTATTTAGTTTAAATTGTCGTAAAAATACATGAGGTGTATATAAAAGATATTTACTGTATGTAAATTTCAAAAGCGGACCATTTTTGAATCCTTGTGCTACGCCAGTTGTATAAAAATTGGAGTGTTATATAATCAAATATTTTTTATGAAAATAAATTCTAAAGCATTAACAACTATGAAAAACACTAAAAAAAATTATTTTTAATAACCAAATTTCATTTTTATCAAATTTTTAAATGAAGAATTTTTTATAATACTTTTTTAATACCTGTAATAATTTCCCAAAGCGAATTGTTTATTCGTATCACTAAGTCGGACCGAAACTACTTGTCAATGACGAGACTTCCTGGTTAAATACTCTCTGCTGTGGGCGATATCTAAGTGCCGATATTGCTGCGGATTTAACGGATAAATGTAATTAATTCACACTTATAAAGATAACGGTTAAGAAAACACCTAACACAATCAAGATCGTCTTTGTACAGCAAATGTGTGATGTAAAGAATACCCGCAACAATCATTTCTACATCGATGCGTACAATATTGATCTTCTTTACGTCTCTTTACGTACATGCAAAGCATCTCTGCACTAAGGAAACACGTCACAGCAGACTGCAGTGTCGGATGCAGCGGCCAGCAGATTAACCGGTCCGGGATAGAAATTTATATAATTTATTTAAATTTGAAGAAAGGAGGATTAATAGTTTGGTTGAATAAGTTTCATCATCGTCACTATTGGCTCTACAACCCCTGGTGGGTCTTAGACACTTCAAGAGTCTTCCTACACTCATCTCGGTTTTGTGCCAGCTCTCTCAAGTTCAGAAGCTCCAAGGCAGAAATGTCTTTGAGGACGTTGTCGCTCCATCTTAATTTTAGCCTTCCTAAGCTCCTTCGCCCTATCGGCCTTGAGCTCAGCAGGTGCTTGATGCTTGGTCATTCTCTATACATGACCCAGCTACCTAAAGACACAAAATTTATAAAAGTGGGATGACTCCCAGTTTTATAAATTTTGTGACGTTTAGCTCCTTAAATAGAGTAAGTTTATACAGCATTTAAAAATGTGGAATACTACCCACATAGCCACAATCATACTAGAATGTAAAAACTTCTCAAGAATTTCCCTCATACAATAAAAGCCATTTTTCTTCAGTTCTGGATTTCACGAAGGCATTGTCAATGCACTTTAGCTTCGAGCTACTACACTCTGTTGGTCTTATGTTTAGCAATTGCATGGATCATTGCTCTTTAGTCATTCTCTTCATACGGCCTAATTACCGAAGTCATCTATTGAAATTGAAATTGTGTCGCTTATCTTAGTGGTCGGAAGCTACCGCGAAATTTGTTACGCAGCAATTATTTCGATCAATCAGGCGCAAGATACGGGCAACGCGCCTGTGCGGCCTCTCTAAGCTACACCAATGAACATTTGGCCTCTGTCTTTGCCTCTAAAAGTAATAGTCCTGTTCGCAAACCAACCTGTAATTATTTGTTGATAAGTCGCAACATGAAACTCTAAGGATTTCTTCTACCATCTTATCGGCTTTTTTCTTTCTTCAATATTGTTGTATCATCTATGCCAAAATACATTTTTTAAAACCGGCCCGAAATTTTCCTTCCAAAAACATCTAGTATACACTCATTCTTCTTAGTCAGTGGATGCATAAGCACTGATTTAAGGCGTTTTTTTTCCGTTATCAAAGATTCCCGCTTATAACATGATTTTGAATCTCTTTTGTAGTATTATTATTTGTTGTTAGGGATCCAGGGTATACAAATCTGTGTACTCTTTCGAAATATTGGCTTCCACGTGAGACTGTGGTGAGTAGTTTCGATTCTACCTCCCTCATATCTTTCTTTCATATAGATTGCGCGAACCAGTAAACTGAACTTCTTAAAGTAAATAAATAGTCATAACTATGTTGGCTCTTGTAACAGCTTCAGTTATTTTTATAAATGTCCAATGTAAATAATTAAAGAAAATAAATTGACTCCCTTCTTCTATAAAACGACACATTTACTTCCTTTTCAAGTAGGGCCCACTGTTATTCAGCTATTAATTTTCATTATTAATAGCTGAATAACAGTTATTCAGCTATTAATAATGATGTCCGCTGTTATTCAGCTATTAATTTTCATTATTAATAGCTGAATAACAGTTATTCAGCTATTAATAATGATGCCCACTGTTATTCAGCTATTAATTTTCGGAAGGTCCAAGTCACGAATTAGATAATTTATTTCACTGATTTATTAGATGGTGCTCTTCCGTTGAACGTGAACATAAACGTGAACGCACCAGGCTCGCTGGCAATACTGGAAGAGTGATTGTATTTACTCAGGAGTTATTTTCAACATGAATAAGACCTTGTAAACAAGCTTGAGGACAGTATCACGATATTGAATATAAAATAAAATTCCATTTTTTTTCAATGAAAGTATTTTGATTTTGGCCTATGTTATCAAAGTTTGTTCTAAAAAATAATGTAGGTGCGTATGTATAGCTGCCAATGATCCCTTTTTTCCGTAACTTCATTGTAATTACAGCACGTACTCACATGTTACAGTCATGACATTTCACCGCAGAGGTTGATTATCGGTGAATTGTATTAGTCATCGTTGAATAGCATTTCGTTTGTTGAAGTAAAGACTAAGCATGATTTTAATATTGATGGTAATGATTGATAAATTTTTTGTATTTAGTATATAATGTTATCAGTATTTATTGCAAAATCCTTCGTTCGTAAAATCGGTATTATTATTTTATTAAAGTGAAACTTTGAATAGTATGGATAAATTTTAACGGCCAAAGACACCGCCACACGGATTAACTATATTTTTATATAGTTGAAATGGTAAAATAATAAAGACCAATTGCGTTAAAAACTATATTAATAAAAATTGCGGATACAAGCATAAATGCAGAGCAAAATTGGAAGGTAATATAAGAGATTTTTTTTTGCTTTTTTTATTTTGGTAACGTATTGCATATATTTATTGACAACGCCCGTATAGCACGGTAACATAAAGCAAACAAAACAAATGCCAATTCTAACTATATCACGTGAAAGTGTGGAATTATTTTGTTATAAGTATATAGGTATAAGTTTGAAATATTCCGTAGAACAGCGCTGCAAGTAAAAAAACCGGTCGACGTATAGTTACTCTAAGTGGTTAAGAAAAAGTTATTTAATTAATTAATAATTATGTCCAACCACAAAATTAACGCTATAAACATCAGAAATAAAAAATAAACTTTATTTATATATATATGTTCTGAAAACATACGTGTAAAAATATTGTTAAAAATATAAACTGTTTTACAAAAGGAGTTACGAAATTTAAAATATTGGTTTTCAGGTATATTCTAGTGTATATACTAATTAATTCGGAAGAATATCATATATACATTAAAAAGAATTTTGCCTAATACTCCACTTTATAAATATAGAGATATCATTATTAGCTACGAAATGTATGTAGGTATACTATTTCGTGAGAAGGACTACAGAAGTCTCTAGTATAGTCCCTTCAAATATATGAAATTTTTCAATTTGGTACATATATACAACTTTCAAAAATTTAATAATTTATTAATTTTCTTAAGATGGAATCGATTAATGTGAATCGTGTAGAGTGATCACTTGAGCCAGCTCATAAAGGTTGTGAGCCCTGTGTCATCTGTGTGTATAAAAATACTCTCATATACGTTTCTCATATAAATAGCTTTGTCTCTAAATTGTTATTTTTAACTAATGGAATCGACACGCGCTGCTATGTGGGAATCCCACAATTTACTATTTACCTGGGAGAATATAATAAACATTATGTTTACTTCACTACATCCAAATAAACCGTAAATCAGAAAATGGGTTTTCAATGATAATTTTTATTGTGTGTCATGAGACTCTAAATTAGATAGTATTTCTATTGAAAGCTATGTAAAAACACGATAATCTACTTACTTATAAGATCCAGAAATCGCTTAACGTTACAATCTCGTGTTACTGTATCGCAGTTGCACTCTTGCACTGTGTATGCACTTTGCATCTGATTATCGCCCGATATATCGCGTGATAATAAAGTGAAATTATTCCACTTGGTCATTTCATTTATCCTGCCGCCATTCTATCCACATGATTCAGTCGTCACCAGTGCGTATAACAGTGGTTTTTAAAATGTTTCGTTAGTGTCCTTCTAATGAAACGACAAATTTCACTAGAATGTAAAATTAAATAATATTATACCAAATTAGCCCATGTGTTTCTGGTACTGTCCGATTTTACAGAACGTTAGCGATTATATTGGTGATTACGCTCGAATCGTGGATTTCCCCAAACATTGCCACATATTATTTCACCTGGGACGTTCTTCGTCTTCCAGTAGCTCTTCTGACTGCAACTTTGCGATGGCCTGGAATAATCTGGCACTTTTTTGGATGCCTCATGATATGGCCAAAATATTATCTAGATGCTTATTGTTTTTAGGATTTATGTTTCCTTTCGTACGCACATCAATTTTCGTTTGTAACCCTGTAGCGACTTTTTGACATTCTCACTGAATCAACAAGTTTGTGCATGCTTGACCCAATACTGCGTTGCAGAATTGTTAAATCGAAAGAGTAATTAGGAAGGTATTATTTTCAATTCAGTATATTTTTAAAAGTCTTCTGTAAATTGGTGTTTGAATTTTGCATCTGGTTGTATCGATGAAATAAGAGGTAGAGTCTAATACAAAGATGGTTATTTCTTCAAAGTGCTTGGCTGCAGTTTAACAGAGAATAATGAGGATCCAGCAGAAATCAGAAGAAGAGTCACAACACAACAAGACTTATTTTTATGTTGCCAGTTGTCATTGTACAAATCACATATTGTCCACAGAACAATAAAAAAAAAACATAGACCAGAACTAATTTTAATGTTAATGCCAGTACATTAGATTTGTACTGGCATTAACAGCGACAGTTTAGATGGCTGAAATACTGCACATATTTGAAAGGTGTACCGTAGTAAGTGACCGGTGAAGGAGAGGAATGAGTGGCGCATTCACCACAAAAATTAAGTATGTAATACATATCAAGCATCTAGCATATAAACACATATTTGAAAGGTGTACCGTAGTAAGTGACCGGTGAAGGAGAGGAATGAGTAATAATAATAATAATAATAATAAAGTCCTCAGGTTGAGTAGGCTGGACATGAGCGAGTAATGCCAGACCCGTGCGTCCCTAAAAATTAATGATCTGACACCCAGGTGGATGGAGAAGAGTTGGAAAGTCTAGGCTGAGACGGGAGTATGAAGTGAGAAGGAATACAGGGTAACTACTCCAGGTGACAAATTGGAGGACAGCGGCTGAGGACAGGGAGGGTTGGAGTCAAACGTTGCGGGAGATCGAGGTTCGATTGTGGCTGCAGCGCCATCGGAGAGAGAGAGAGAGAGAGAGTATAGATAACTGTTAACTGAGATTTAACTCTTAAAAAAATATTGAAATCTCGAAAAGTAGAAGATCATTGGACAACCACGAAAACACATTTGTACGCAAAAACGGATTAAGACTTTTGATGTGTAAACAGAAGCATTGAGATGTCATAATGTTTCCGCGACCAACCATAACATGCTCATTGAACCGCGTAAATTAAAAGTACTGGTAAGTAAGAATAAAGATGTAAGCAGGAATATAGGTAACAGAATGTTGGTTAATTTAGATAAAACCACTACCAGATTTAAGGTCTACCGGTTTCGAGACGTATCCGTCTCTTCGTCAGGATCAACACTACACTATAATATTCACAACACTATACACCACAACCATAGTATTGTTAAGCTTTCACCAATATTAATTAATCTTGTCAGAGACAAGCATGCACTAACTAGCCTACAGAACAATCAGGAATCTAACGGGAGAGAGTGAGAGGGGGCTTTAAATATTAATAATATTAATAATAGGAATATAGGTATTGTGATCACTTTACACATCACAAGTTCACAAATTCCACTCAAGATCAAACCATACATCTATCAAATTTTTATACATGTATTACTTCCGTACCTCATTTGATACAATTACGCTATAGCCATCAATTTTTGAAAATTTGTCATCCCCATGAATACAGTGAGTGCGCTAACGCGAAGGAGAAGGGGTTCGATGTTTGGGGTGACTGCTGGACACGACCGCTACTCAGCCACTGCAATAATAATTTTCCATGCACTGCCTTCGCAGATGCGTTTAGCACATATGTTAACTGTGGTAAGGGTACGAACCTGCCGAAGATGCTTCACTGCGATACCTCGCGGTCGCGGTTTAGCTCGCTACCTCGATGTCACCTCCATGTAAAACAAACACATGCTGGTAGATACGCACGCACATGCCGAAAGATACCTCACTGCGATACATCGCGGCCTACATAGAGGTTTACCTCTATGCTTACGTGAAAACAAAATGTTTTGTTTTCACATAGCGGTCGACTGCGAGTAGTGATGTGATCTGGCTCGTGATTAGTCATATTCGTCTCAGCCTTGCGAATTTGTCCAATCACGAGCCAGATCACATCGCTGCTCGCCGTCGACCGCGATGTAAAAACAAATGGAGCTGTCATTATCATTAATCCCGTATTGTTCATGTCACGTTCACTGTATGTATCTTTTAAACTGTAAAATAAACATAACCTACCATCAGTTCATTGTTTTCACTTGGTGATTCTACATAATGCCACTTCCGTTAGATTTTTTACTTGATAAATAATAATTGATAATAAGGTAGAAATAGCGAGTATCGACATCGAGGTGCGACTGAACCGACATGTTCGCACCGCCATCCATGTAAATAGCAAGTATCGACATCGAGGTAGCGAGCTGAAACCGCGACCGCGAGGTATCGCAGTGAAGCATCTTCGGTATGTTCGTACCCTAAGATTGAAAAACACTGGAACACGGAACCACATATTAAAATGTAGAGAATTGTAAATGGGTCGGATATTCGAGAATGTTAGATAAATATGCAATAATGTTAGCAAGGTTTCGAACACGTACCGCACAGCGTCTTGACATAAGACATTATTGCGAGCGGCAGAATTGGACCGCAGCCACCGTGAAACTGACGTCAGGCGAGATGACAATTGAAGAATTGTCATCTCATCACCGGTCAGCTCGAAACGGACACGTCTTTTGTCACTTCGGCCATGTACGTAGATTCTCTTTGTTTAGCCCTTGTGGATGTCACATTACGCGTGAGTTATCTTCTTGAGTCAAGTTTGGGGTTTGGGCGAATTCTTTTCAATTTTATCAGAAACTAGCTGTAGAAAAAAAACCGTCAAAACTCATGGCACTTTTACATGTCTGTTCCTAAGGAATATTTAATATATTAATTAATAAGTTTTTTTTTTTTTGAATTCGAAAAAAAAATTCTTTAAAAAAATTGCGTTCATCGCAATAGTAATCGTTGTGAATATTTTTAAAGTTTTCTTGAGACTGTTATCTTGATGTTTAATTTGGTAACTTTATTTTGAAATAATAATCATTATTTTCTTAAAAACTCAGTCAAGGTTTACTTTTTGTAGTTAAAAAACATTTATATTAATCAATTAGAAAAGACATACAGAAAAAATTAAATTAACGAAAATATATTTTAAATGCCACCGGGACTCGAACCACGGGCCTTCAATTCTATCCGGGAATGGCGCGTTATCCAATTTCGCCATGGCACTCTGGTAAGTTAACGAAAATTTTTCAACCTTATATGTAGTCTCTTTTTAATTGATTAACAATTTATTCTGAAATTGCAACTTCACAATAAAAATGTGTTTCTTTTAATATATAAAAAAACATTTCATTTATATTTTTACCTACTTTTGTTTATTTATTTGGATGTTTATTATAATTTTGTGTCTTAGGGTGTTTATTATATAAACTGATGAAAGATTATTGTGTGACTTTAAATTTCATTAAACCTTCATGTGCCCGGTCCTGTCCGGTCTTCAGGGTTCGAATTTATACTTGTCCGGTACTATGTTGGTGCCAAATTTGAATGAAAACAAAATTTTAGTCAATGATTGATTCGTTTTTGAGTGGTTAAAAAATATATAATTTTTTTTTGTTGATTTATTTAATGTTTAAATAAAAATATTAAGTATCTAAATAAAACATTATTGAATTATTTGTTTTATTAAAAACCTTAAGTGTCCGATACTGGGGGGACGCCACCTACCGAAATCTTTTTTCATGTAAAATAAATGAAAATGAAAACTCAGTAATCATAATTGATGTCAAAATCGAAACGGTCGCGAAACAAACATAACAATCATGAGATTTGTAAACTGTATTTATAAAGCAACTTACACGAAACCACGCAAAATGGTCAAATAATTTCGGCTGGTTGAAAAATTGATAAATACGCAGAAAATTACTTTATTTTATGGCCACTGGGGCAAACATCATAAAAATGGTATTAAATATGATTTATGGCGTCAACCGATGTGTAATACGCAACAAAATGCCTGTTTTAATCTGATATATTTATGTCGAGAGTTGACAGTTAAATTGCTGCAAATGATGCTTTTGACCTAAGTAATTTTATTATCAGACTCGGTTTAAAAATGAAACCTTCATATACACAGTGAACATGCTTATCGTAAACCAAATTTGCAATGCTCGTTTACGCCGAGGACTCTTAAGTTTCACGTGATACACTTTTTTGACCATGAAACCTGCGCGGTGATTAATTTATACCACAAATCTTTATTTTCTGCTTTGGGGGTTTTTGGTTGAGGATGGTGTATGATGTACTTTGGAGAAGCTGCTTTTGGGGTCACCACCCGTTTTGTGACGGGAAATCTCCAAATTCGTAGAATGCTTGATGATTTTATTCTCTCGATAAAACAGTTTCATGTTATACATAAGTACGATTACAAAGACAATGATAGATACTCGATGGACTAGAGTCTCCGGCCTACGCCGGGGGTCGGTGGGAGGCTGACATGCCCGTATAGGGCATTGGCTGCTTTATATTGTTGGGCGAACAAATAACTTTCTTGAAGTCTAGCTTCGTGTGAGGATTGAATGAATCGTCGGAATTGCTGACGGTGCAATGACCTGTATAGACGGCTCGTGTACCCTGCTTGTGCCTCGATTTGCTTACGCGGCATTCTTGCCACGTATGTGTATGGCCTAGATTGATGGTTTATGTACTGTGGTAGGAAATGCCGCACTACATTTTTTATTATTTCTTTTCCCATTAAAAGTGTTCTCTGTATGACGTTATTCCCATAATTATTATCATATAATATTTTTACCTATGAATATCACACCAGGACTGTCGGCCGATAAAAAAAGTCATCAGAAGAGCCCGTGGAAGACAACAAAATGAGGAAATCCTGACTGAGCGTTGAGTGTGAGACTTATACGATCGATCAAGTTGCTGTTTCTATTCTTATCATTTGCCGCATTCTATCAATAAAGTTTACAGTAAAATATTGAAAACGCCGGTTACAACGATTTAGCCTTCATCACCCCTATGAGTGTAAATATAAAAAAAATTAAGTAGGTTTGTAATGATCTTGATTCAATGCGCCAGTTCTCAAGATTTAATTACAATACATATATGTATATTCTATCGTAATACAATGTAATAAAAAATAACCTTTCGCTCAGAGTTCCATTAAATATTATGTTTATTGCGAGCCTTATAATATTCTTCGATTAGCATTGGCATAAGTTTTGCTTTCAGAATCATTTATAAATTATAATTATACGGGATAATGAGAATTGTAAATAGACGAGATGGAAATGGAAAGTGGAGATAGGTCAATTCTCGGTGAGGTTTCACATTTGATTTTCTTTGCTTCATTGTCTTGTCTTTGTGATGCGTTTCGCTAATAACAATTGGACGTGGACATTGTAAAAAAATTTCAATGTATATAAAAATTTAAAATAAAATAAAATAATATAAAATAAAATAAAATGGAATAAAATTTAAAAAATAAAATAAAATAAAATAAAATAAAATAAAATAAAACAAAATAAAATAAAATAAAATAAAATAAAATAAAATAAAATAAAATATAAATAAAATAAAATAAAATAAAATAAAACAAAATAAAATGAAATAAATAAAAATAAAGTAAATTCTTTACAAATTTAATTTACGAAAGTTATTAAGCGTCCATCCTGACGAATATAATGTGGTACTGGTATCGAAACCGGTAGACGTATGTAAGTTTATTGAAATTGTGTTCAAACATATATTGAATTGATCATTACGTCACTTACATTGTGTATCCAGAATTCAATCATATTCCTAATTTTTATAACACTGAACTCTGTATTAAACATTTTACTTTTCAAAATTAACACATTTACACATCATCATTCTAGGAAAATATCAGATAAGTATTAAAAATATGAAAATGAAAGTTTTATCAAATTCTTGTGGCATAGCTCTAACCACAACAGAATTAATTCTAACATATTTTATATATATATGAACGGAAGTTATGCATTACATGTTGTGCTGTGACGTGGATAATAACTTGTAAAACATTTTAATACGCTGTCTGATTAATTCGTAAATGGATTCATAATAAAGTATATGTGTAGGCATAACACAAGTTGTTCCAAAAATAATGACATACTTTAAAATTCAAATTAAATTAAATAAATACTTGAGTTATATTTATTTATCAATCTAAGAGGTATTTCATTTTATGCATTACACCAACAAATTATAAGCTTATTAACGTATGTGCAGTAAAACTTAGGTGGTTTAAAATACAAATATCATTAAAAGGCGTTTGAAGTGGTAATTGTTGAGATGAGCGTAAGGCGGCACATTCACTGCAAATGCATATTTCGTTTTTTTTTTTTTTTAAATGTGGGTTTTTATTATTTATTTATATCAGAATGTATACTCTAGACTGCAATTTTTTAGGGCAATAACTTAGATAGAACATTTGTTATTATATAAAAGTAATAACCTGAACATTATTTACAATAATTAAGAAAATACAAGCATTAATCGACAGGCCGTGGCCAAAAAAATCGTTTTTAGTGTCCTAGGTGGCGCAAAGTTTTAATGAATATATATATATCGCATTATTTGTTTTTTATACGTATAAAGTATACTTCATTATCTAGAATCCGTACTAAGGAAATTAAGAAATATTTTATTAAGAATTAAGAAATTAAGAATACTTTATAAAAAAACATATTATGCGTACGTATAAATTTTCATTAAAACTTTGCGCCGCCTAGGACACTAAAAACGATTTTTTGGCCGCGGCCTGTCGATTAATGCTTGTATTTTCTTAATTATTGTAAATAATGTTCAGTTTATTACTTGTATATAATAACAAAGGTTCTATCTATGTTATTGCTCTAAAAAAAGCAGTCTTGTGTAGACATTCTGATATAAATGAATAAAAAAAAAAAACAGATTTTCATAAAAAAAATGCCGAAATACGCATTTGCAGTGAATGTCCAGCCTTAAAGAGGAGGAAGTTGTCATGAAGTGAAGATGACTCTCTTAATAGGTTCTCTTTTGGTAATCATTGTTGGTTGGCAAATCACAGAATCAGTGACAAATCACGTGGTCTCCTTCCACTAAAGCTTTAAACGGTAGCTGCAATCCCATTATTAAGAAAAAAATATTTCCTGGCACACATAGGTATAATATTAAATGTTATTAATTATTAAAATGATAGGTACCTATAATATTAAAATCGGTCAACGCTTTTGGAACAACTCGATTTAAGCAATTTAAAAATAATTGTCATAGGATTACGGATACCAAATGCCTTTGCGTTTTGTTCGTACGATTTTGTATATTTGGAATTATATTGTCAAATAATATTGTCGCTTAACTTGTTGTATAGCCAGGATTTTATCGGCAACGATTGATGGATATTTAAAAAAAAATCAGTTTGTGTCTTTGTTAAACACAAAAATACTGTAGATATGTACTTACTCATCACCTCTCAGTTTCCTCGAAAAAGTGGACAAAGAGGATATAATTCTAAATTTTTAAAATTCATTTATTTTCGTTCTATAGTCAGAAATAAATCAATCGACGTAATCAAATATATTACGGAAATTTCAAGCATAATTTCGTTTTTTATTTTCTATTAATGCCATCAATTTTAGCTTCCGGTATTTGTTATTGGGCAATCTAAATATTTAATCAAATTTTTAAATTACTATATTTATAACCGATTGAGGGCATTTATTAAAACCAGTTTCGGATTATACCATTTCCTTCTTTCTTTTATGTGTCAAAAACATATTTTTCATATATTCATAAATGAATAACTAAACATTTAAGGTTTTAATATTATATTTAAATTCAATTTCAACCTATTTATCTTTATCTATATTTAAAAATTATTTTTTAATTCATTATGTAAATAATGTTTTGCATTCTCTAGGTAATGCACATTGAAAATATATACATATATATCATTTAAAAGTGCAAGAATAATAGCTTTCTATCTTAGTTTCAAATCTTATTGGATATATTATTAGTTTGAGATTTGATATACATTCCGTTCATTCAATCAAAAAACTCATTCATTGTATCGTGCACGTATATTGTTTAAAAATTTGATCTGTTCTGCCGATAAATCTTACAGATAATCAGGATAATATTCAAAAAAGAAAGATGTGACAAATCCCATGTCAACTGTGATCTAAAAAATGTTTATTAATATTTACATTTACAGTTTAGTGCGCATTAAAGGGATTTCATGCGTTTTAGGTGTACATAGGGCTTACGACCTATGTACACCCAAAAGGCTTCTATACCTACTTTCCCATAAAAATACAGTTTCGTCTCTGTGAGACATCTATATATACATTGATTGAAGAATTATTTAATACATTTTAAGTGTTACCTCTACGCTTGCTTCAAATTGATATAGAGTTATATATTACTGATATAAATTGGCACTTGCCAATTTGCAATGGCACTGCATTTGATATCTCAAATTAGAATAAAGCAAAAAAAAAAGAATTTTTGAAAATGTCATGGTGGTGCAGCACATTAAGTATGAACTTTATAAAACATTAATCGTAAGATGTAGTAAAAACCATTGTGATTTTTGTATGACAGATATGTTCACCAGAGCACATATAAGTCACATATTGGTCAAAAATAAATCTGTTCAAACCTTAATTTTTGACAAATCTTCTTTCTTTATAGTATACCGGTCAGTTAATTGTTTTGCAGTATTCTGTAACAAAGACTTTTTAGATCATCCACAAAACTCTTCAATTTTATCTAATAATTTTCGAAAATAAACATAAAAACACGCCAGATTAGTTACAATAGAGGTATGGATTATGACGCCCTGTTTACTAAATTATCATTGTTCATTTATCACAAAAATACACGTGTGTGTACAATGTTAACAGCTTGTGTCAAGGTTATATAGTTTAATACTCAATCAAGAGTACGTGGAATCCGAAACGTCAGCTAGAGAGGACGCTAACACGTGGCAGAATAGCCCAGAATCCAAGAATAAGATTTTTCGAGACAGGGATTTTGTTCTTACGACGAGATTCTCGACTTTCGTAGTCCACCGTGTGTGTATACGACGTGTTTCAAAGATTCGCTGTCACGAGCCTCAAATATCGATTATTTTAAAATACAAATATTATATTTATAATTTTTAATGTATAAATATATTATGCATTATTTCCTCGAAGTGCCTGGAATAGAAAATAATATTTATTTATTTATTAAATCCCAAAAGAAAATATACAAAATATAATATATATTACATACATTATGAGTATACTAAATCCTATATATACATATACCTGTACATATTGGTTCGGGAGATGAGAAGTTAGACATGTTGATTTACACACGACTAAAACTCAATAAAAACTATATAAATTAGCAACTAGTGATTAATATTAATACCAAGGATTCAAAATAGTGACTCGAATGATATTTGTGTGATGATAACAATATACATTTATAAGGATATCATATTTTTTTTATTTATTTATTTGTTTATTTGGAAATATTAACAGATATAAGAAAATGATATATATATATATAAATGTATGAGAGCGTAAATAGTTAGTAATTAACATATTAACTTATATCCTAACATATCTCACATAGAAATAATTTTGAACTAGTGCATAATAATAATTATATAAATGTTCTTGCGTTTCGATTATCCATTTTTTTATTTTGTTTTTAGTTGACTTGTTTACTTCGGTTATAATTTTTAGTTTGGTGGGTAATAGATTGAAATATTTAGTTGCTGTATATATGAAAATTAAATATTTTTAAAACATTACACAATCAGTATACACATTTGTAAATAACCTCAAAAGGACTGCGGGAAACAAGCTAAATGATGTTCTGAATGCGATTATAACCTAAAAGAAAGCAAGACTAGTGGGACATAATGGAGTTCTGATGCCAAACCTGACGCATGAAAGTAAAGCCTAGAATTGGCAAAAAAGTGGAGAATTAACGAATTAGAATGTAATGTAATGCTGACTGTAGCGCAATAGACAGAACAAAGAAAGGATAGCTGAAATGGTTCGGCCATGTGGATGACGAGGAAAGGAAATTTATGAGGCGAGTGTTGAAGGCAGCAAAACAGAGAAGGTCCGAACAGACCAGATAAATCGAATATTGAAGGATGCAAGAAAAATTGCAAAAAAGTAGAAGAGGCAAAGTCGTAAGCCAGGACTGAAGAGTGTGGCGTGCTGTTTTCTCTGCCCACTTCTCTGGGAAACGGCGTACTCGATACATTTAGTTGGAACAATCTGTAAAACGCTCTATTTTAATGTTTTTCAACGATTTCGCTACTACATTCAACAATTTTTTTATTATGTATAGATGTTTATTCTGTGGGCCTGGCCTTAGAAATGTAAGACAGACCCACTACTGGATTAATCTACGCCTTATAAAATTTTAAAATGTCGTAAATTATTGATATCAATATTAGCGATATTAGATACAAATCTGCTGTTTTTTATTATATGTCACTTGCTTATTATGTAAAAAAAAATGAAAATTTCAGTGATAATATTACATTTTAAAAGGGATTATGATAAAGGAATAATTGCGAATTAAATATTTTTAGCAAAATCAACCGGTGTGACCCGCAAATCACTGGTTTTTATCATTTTTCGAAAATGTTTGTTTTTTCCGTCCAAATTGTAATCTTTTAAGGCGTATTTAAAATACCACACCTTATTAAGATTATCAAATTAACGAAATCATGCACTTCATGAATGATTTCGATATGGTATCCATTTAAATATTATAAATAAATAAACATGTATCGGCATAATAAATAAATATGAATATTGGACAGCGGCAATAAAATTTTTAATATATTAGGTCCTTACATATGAAATTGGCGTTTAGTATGGGAGGAACATAAAGCCGATTTTTTTTTATTATAATATATTTATTTAATCAAAGTATGTACCATTGCTATCTATGCACTTTTGCCATCTCATAGGTAGTTCATCGATCCCTTTACTAAAAAAACCATTCGGACGGGAATCAATAAAATCTTTGAAGGCGGTTTGGACTGCCCCATCGGAGTTGAATTTTTTCCTTTGCAAGAAGTTATCCAAATTTCGAAAAAAATGGTAATCTGTTGGGGCAAGGTCCGGAGAGTACGGTGGATGTCTTAGACATTCCAATTGAAGCTCCTCTAATTTGGTAGCCGTCTGTTGTGCAGTGTGTGGTCTAGCGTTATCATAAAGCAGCAGTGGCCTAGAGCTATTAACCAGCCTCGGTTGTTTAGCAGCTAGCTTTTCCATCATGGTTTGCAGTTGCTGACAATAGACATCTGTCGTAATCGTCTGGCCAGATTTAAGAAAGCTGTAGTGAACGACACCAGCACTAGTCCACCAAACGCTCACAAGTAACTTTTTTGGAGTCAATTTTCGCTTGGGGCATGGTTTGGCTGGTTCGGCAGGGTTCAGCCATTGCGATGAGCGCTTCGATTATCGTACAGGATCCACTTTTCATCACAGGTAATGATTCGATTTAAAATCCCTTCATTATTGTGCCGGTTGAGTAATGCAACGCAGCAGTCAACGCGCGTTTGTTGATTTGCTTCTCTCAATTCGTGAGGTACCCACCATTCAAGCTTTTTCACCTTACCAATTTGCTTCAAGTGGATTAAAACAG
>JADDOH010019732.1:0-13532 GCA_016648135.1 Agrypnia vestita | reverse complement strand
AGCAAGATTAAATAATTCGGTCATGGTTCAATAGACTGCATCGATGACAAATCACAACTAACCTAATCTACACATTCATGACCCAAAGATAGCTGTTTAGTAAATTTTAATATTAATCTTATTTTCAGTCTTTCCATGACTCCGTTTAATTCACATAAATTCTTAAAAACAAAGCAACAACTTTTCATTTCCTTAACGATTCAACAATTATTTCACATTCGGTTTTTCAAGATTTAAGTATTTAAGACTTCTATTGAAACGTATTCTGTAATATATCTTTTAATGAAATGAAACTGACGAGATCCAAATGATGTTTTATAAATCAAAACAACATTAAGATCAATAAACTTGATTGAATTTAAATAAAAATTTATATAATGCACCCAAATCAATAAAAGATAATTTACAAAATTTCTATGAAATAATCAACCAAAACTGAACGATTTTTTTGACAAAAAAAATCTGAAAAACAGAACTAACCCATAAAAACCAAGTTTTTATTATACTCCTTTTCTCATTTGTATTGTTTCCAATTTGATATTCTAATAACATATTCCTCTTGCTTTAAGTTCATGTGGAAAATCTATTCCATGTATATTATTATCCTTAAAACTTATAAAATATTTAAAAGATAATTGGTATAGAGGGGCACGACGTCGGCGAAACCGTCTGATCGGACCCATGGCTCCAGTCAGACTAGTTGAAACAGGTTTCGCGCCTTCTCCACGCGTCTGACTCCTTTCTCATTTTTATGGTTTCCAATTTTAAAAAACCGTTAAAATTTCGAAAATCCAAATAATACTATAATTAAATTTTTTTAAATGAAAATTTGTTACATCATTTTCATCGTCGCCACACGAGTCTGCGTGCAAAGTTTCAGCTCGATTGTATCACGGGAAAAGGGTTAAAAATCGATCCAAAGTTTTTTCGGCAGCCAAGCAGAAGGTACGAGTTAAAAAAAGGGAGTAATTAATATATCTTAAACATAAATTTCCCATTTAAAATTATAATTTAAATGCACAATGTAATGCAGCACCATTTTAAATATAAATATAAATAAAAAAGACCAGCGATCCCTATCAAACTTCGGTTCTTGCATCCCAATTATGATTTAGAATAAAAATATAAGCTGTGCTACCTCACTTTGGATGCCTAAGCTAAAATCTTTCAATTTCATAATTCTTCTTGTGGGACCATCTGAGGTCATTACTCTGTCCACCGCAATACAAAAGAACTCAATCGAGTTACGTTGGTACCAGTCCCTCAAGTTACGCAGACACGAGATACGGCGTCTTCCTACAGTTCATTTCCCCTAGATGATCACTTGGTTAAGGCTATACTTTGGTCCTCTTACATGAGATACTTTAGCTTTCTTATCTTGATGATCTGTGGTTTTTTTAGCAAGACGAGAGAGCATTACGCAGAATCACTCATGCGCGACGGCATTCTCTCTCTCTCTAAGAATCTATGACATTCAATTACGTACTCAAACATTACATCGGAAAATTTTAGAACGTTCTACAGGCCTCTCGCAATCTCCAGAATAAATCTGACTAAGGGAATTTATCTATAAAAGGCGTCACGCAACGTGGGGTTACTCAATTCATTTCGTGACAAGTGCGACACCTCCATAGCGTAAACTAGTGTTATCAGTGATTCGTAATATTAGTAAGAGTGCAAGCGTAGTGTGACTACCTGTGATACCAGCGAAGTAAAGGAAGAACACAGGGGCGAGGAGTTTCTACTGCAAATATTGAACGGAGTTTACAAGAACGCGATCAAAGCAATAGAAACAGCGCTAATTAATGACAATTAATGAACAGTATTATAATAAGTGTGTGAAAAATTCGGGAGACATTTAGCGACCGTAAAATTAAGAACAATTCAACTCGTGTCCAGTGACTTTCTTTGGCAAGAAATTAAACTAAATTAATTTTCAATTCTTTCATTTTTTCCCCAAAGCCACGTTCCGTGATAATATTATTAAAAATGACTAACCAAGAGTATAAAATAAGTCATAAAAGTAATAAAATTATATTATAATATATGTCATAAAAGTAATAAATAACCTGGTAGAAAAGTTCTGGTTCAAGCTTTTGCAAGTCTGATAATTTTATTTGACTTGTACTAAAGTGAATTAGATTTATTATTCAAAATGAGTTACCTTCGTGATGAGAGTTCGACGATTTACAGAAGATAAGTCAAGAATATTTAAAATACAATGCAAACCACAAAGTTGCTTATCTTCTTGACTATTAATTAGTTTATTCTTATAAAAGGTGAAAAAAAAATCCGGATTATGTTTGTCTACGTCTGTCTCAATAGAAGAATTCGTGTTAAAACAGTCATAACTTACAGTTAGTTTATACAATAATTTAGTATGTTTTCAGAGTTAAAAATTACAGGTTTATATAACGGTCATTCGACATATTTAGTTACTGAAATAAAAATAATATTTTATACGAACCGTATGGATGTATAAAGGTTCGAATTTCGACGTTTCGCTAAATCTGAATATTTATTTATTTTTTAATAATAAACGCTCTAGTGGGCTTTTACAGTACAAGAAATTTCAAAGGATTTTTATATACTTAACATAAAACACGATTTATAGTAAATAATTAAAATTAATAATATAAATAGAACATATTTAAGATAAATGAACAATATAAAATAAATGAATTACATTTATAAACGTATAAAGTACACAAACAACTAGTTATGATTAGAGACCTTTTAAATAAAGATAATTAAAACAATAAATAAGATAAAATAACCAAATAAATGAATATAAAAGATAAAATCAAAACATATTTAAAAGGGACATAAACAATAATTAGGATACTTGAAAATAAATAAATATATATTATTCATGGGGGACAAAACATAAGTAAAAATTTAGTCCATTAAACTGTAATCAATTCTATTGGTATATTTTGAGTAATTCTTTAACTCGGGTATGCTCTTACAACGAAAAATGTCTACACATTCTGAAAATTTGTTTCCAAGGCGATGTATGCGTGTAAACGGTGAATTTAATGCATTTGGGTTTATTATGATAATATAAATATTACGAGATAAATAGTTTGTTTAGATTTGTGGTGGCCCAAGACACATACACACACACACTCGTGTAATGAGGTACCGCATATGCTGACATCGAAGTATGGCAGGCCATCGCCCTCGATACAGAAGTTGAGGCAAGATCGCTGAGCACAGCAAACAGGCGACAATGTAAGCTGGGCCAAGGACCGAGTACAAAGGTAATGTATAGCAGAGGGCATGGAGAGCGAGGAAACGCACCTTGCTGATCTAGACTAATTACCCACACGAGCGGCCGAGTAAAGACGAAATCATAACACCCCCGATTCCTTTGTTCACGATCACTATATAAACGGTAGTCTCCAAAGAAGACCATCTCACTCCTGCGGGGCTTTTCGGATACGGCGGAAGCCCTCTTCGTTATACATCTCACCTTGACGTGAACCGCTTATACTGCGAAAGCTATCGCCATCCATCGACTCGTTATTGTATTACTGTAATAACTCTACTTGTAACTTTGTCATTATTAAATCTCAATAAATAATATTCAAACGCCGCGGCTTCATCCTCATCAGCCTTCCCACAGATTTTTTAAGTAAATATACCTGAAGGCAAAAGTCGCGCTTTAACGTATCTACTCACCGAACGCCCTTGCAAGTACGCAGTTCGTTGACAAAAACACAGTTTCAAATGCCAAATATTAAAAAATATGTCAATGACAATGCTGGGTATCTTTCCAAATGAGTTCAAGCAATGTTCAATGTGTCGCATATGAATTGAAATTACTGCAAAAAATATTTTATTATCTTCGACAATTTTGTTGACATAGAATATTTGAACTGCTGAACTATATAAATTGGTTGAAATATTTGTCTCCCAAAACATGATGATGCATTAATAAAAGTGTAATATGGCGCACAAGGGGTCCAAAAATATAAATGTGTATTTACGCTGAATAAAACAAAAACTATTCTACTTCAGTTGGTTCTAGAAGGGAAGATTGAAGGTTGCAGGAGAGTCGGAAGAAAACAGTTGTCCTGACCGTGATAAGATAAGAGTTGACGATCTGCTGCAAGCTACCCAAAATAGAGATGGTTTCTCTCGGCTGATGGTCAACGTCGGGGGACTCGACAGGGCACTTAAAGAAAAAGAAGAAAAGAAAAGAAAAACTAACGATTTGTAAAAATGCCTGTAATAATATATTATTGATGAATCTGGCATTAATATTGTTGAGATTATTCATGACGATCGTTAACTGTACTGCACAATACAATGCTGGAAAGGGTACTACAGTTGAGTTATCCGAAAAGTTTAAAAACATTCATTAAAATTTGGGTAAGAGGGATGGGTCGACCAGTTATTGGGAAACTCATCCAAACAAATTGAGAACTTAAACTTCATGCACGTAACATATTGTATGAAGATATTTTTACATGTGGTTGAGTTTAGACGATGATTAATTTTTTTTAACCTATTTGTAAAATGTAATTTTTTTAACCTATTTTGAATAAAATGTTGAATGTATTTTGTATAAAATGTACTTGCATATAAGTAAGTTATAATTGTAATTTTTGCCTGTCTCAACACAGAGCTCTCTAGTGAGACAGGCATAGTAAAATCGAACCTTACTCATATAAAAAAATAAAAACATTATCATAAAAAGCTTACCATGCGCTTGGCTTTGTAATGCGTAGCTCTGCCTCATTCACCAAAGCAAAGACCTTCAAAATCCAGTATTGCACATTTGTGCGTAGTAATTTAGAATACACTTCACAAAGCTGGAATTGTAAATATCACGAATCGAAAACATACAAAAAAATATTGAAATTGAATTTCGTATGAGAGAAATATCTTAAATTTTCCAACAAACATCACCTTTGTAAAAACGTAGCAAAATAGCAGACTTAATTTTTAATATCCATAGGCTCAGTAGATTTTCCAGAATTATTTATTATTTAAGCTCTCGATCAATGTTCCTCCTAAAATTCTAAGAATCAACCCCTCAAACTCCCCTTGTTTCAACAAACTACACGCAAACTAAACTAAACTCATATTTGTAGCGAACTTGCAACAAATTTAATGCACTCATAAAAAAGTATAATTTAGACTAATTTCAAAGTAACCCCTATTCCGTGCGATGCTTGCTTTCCGAACAAATAAAATGTACCTATGTTATTATTTTCCATTATTTCAATAATATCTAGTTTTATCAATATACTATAAAATGATATATATAAGCAAATACAGTCTTGAGATTAGGGGTAATACACTAAAACTTATTAAAAGGAAGACAAAGAATTTCAATAAGTTGAGTGATCATATAAATGTACACATCGGAGTTCCGCAGGGTTCAATATTGGGTCCTTTATTATATGTAGATGATCTGCGATATACTAATTTACTGGGGAAATATTTTGTTTATGCTGACTATACTCTACTAATTTATAGCGGGGATGGCAAAAGCAACTTACAGGGCAGAATTAATTAATGATGACTTACATGTATATCTTTTGTGGCTGAATAAAATTGCACTTAGTATCAATGTAAAAAAACACTAATTACATGATTTTTAAAGCAAAAAAATAAACCGACTTTTAGCCTTATTTTATAATATAAAGGGATATATTATAAAACAAAGTGATTGTGTGAAATATCTGGGGCTTGAAATAGATGAGAGATTTCTATGAACGATCGATTTTTATAATGGAATTCCCAATTGTATAAAGGAACTAAATAGTGTAAAACTATTCAATAAACAGCTGAAGGGACTTGTGATAGGGAGGAGATAATTGCTTAACAAATGTGTACCCCCTTATTTTACTTTAATTTCTGTCCCCTTACACCAGCATACAATTGGTTTGGGGACTTGCTATTATAAAAAAAATATATATTTCCATACATATTATATAAATAATATGTCTATGTATATATATTGTTTATAATAGCAAGTCCACAAAACCAATTGTATGCGGGTGTAGGGGACAGAAAAATAAGTAAAATTAAGGGGCGGGTACAAATTTGTTTTTAAGCAAGTATCTCTCCACACAAGGCTTAAGCTGTTATGGAATAGTTTTACATAGTAGTTCCTTTATACAATTGGGAATTCCAGTAAGAAAAATCGATCGTCATAGAAATCTCTCATCTATTTCAAGCCCCATATATTTCACACAATCACTTTGTTTTATAATATATCCCTTTATATTATAAAATAAGGCTAAAAGTCGGTTTATTTTTTTGCTTTAAAAATCATGTAATTAGTGTTTTTTTACATTGATACTAAGTGCAATTTTATTCAGCCACAAAAGATATACATGTAAGTCATCATTAATTAATTCTGCCCTGTAAGTTGCTTTTGCCATCCCCGCTATAAATTAGTAGAGTATAGTCAGCATAAACAAAATATTTCCCCAGTAAATTAGTATATCGCAGATCATCTACATATAATAAAGGACCCAATATTGAACCCTGCGGAACTCCGATGTGTACATTTATATGATCACTCAACTTATTGAAATTCTTTGTCTTCCTTTTAATAAGTTTTAGTGTATTACCCCTAATCTCAAGACTGTATTTGCTTATATATATCATTTTATAGTATATTGATAAAACTAGATATTATTGAAATAATGGAAAATAATAACATAGGTACATTTTATTTGTTCGGAAAGCAAGCATCGCACGGAATAGGGGTTACTTTGAAATTAGTCTAAATTATACTTTTTTATGAGTGCATTAAATTTGTTGCAAGTTCGCTACAAATATGAGTTTAGTTTAGTTTGCGTGTAGTTTGTTGAAACAAGGGGAGTTTGAGGGGTTGATTCTTAGAATTTTAGGAGGAACATTGATCGAGAGCTTAAATAATAAATAATTCTGGAAAATCTACTGAGCCTATGGATATTAAAAATTAAGTCTGCTATTTTGCTACGTTTTTACAAAGGTGATGTTTGTTGGAAAATTTAAGATATTTCTCTCATACGAAATTCAATTTCAATATTTTTTTGTATGTTTTCGATTCGTGATATTTACAATTCCAGCTTTGTGAAGTGTATTCTAAATTACTACGCACAAATGTGCAATACTGGATTTTGAAGGTCTTTGCTTTGGTGAATGAGGCAGAGCTACGCATTACAAAGCCAAGCGCATGGTAAGCTTTTTATGATAATGTTTTTATTTTTTTATATGAGTAAGGTTCGATTTTACTATGCCTGTCTCACTAGAGAGCTCTGTGTTGAGACAGGCAAAAATTACAATTATAACTTACTTATATGCAAGTACATTTTATACAAAATACATTCAACATTTTATTCAAAATAGGTTAAAAAAATTACATTTTACAAATAGGTTAAAAAAAATTAATCATCGTCTAAACTCAACCACATGTAAAAATATCTTCATACAATATGTTACGTGCATGAAGTTTAAGTTCTCAATTTGTTTGGATGAGTTTCCCAATAACTGGTCGACCCATCCCTCTTACCCAAATTTTAATGAATGTTTTTAAACTTTTCGGATAACTCAACTGTAGTACCCTTTCCAGCATTGTATTGTGCAGTACAGTTAACGATCGTCATGAATAATCTCAACAATATTAATGCCAGATTCATCAATAATATATTATTACAGGCATTTTTACAAATCGTTAGTTTTTCTTTTCTTTTCTTCTTTTTCTTTAAGTGCCCTGTCGAGTCCCCCGACGTTGACCATCAGCCGAGAGAAACCATCTCTATTTTGGGTAGCTTGCAGCAGATCGTCAACTCTTATCTTATCACGGTCAGGACAACTGTTTTCTTCCGACTCTCCTGCAACCTTCAATCTTCCCTTCTAGAACCAACTGAAGTAGAATAGTTTTTGTTTTATTCAGCGTAAATACACATTTATATTTTTGGACCCCTTGTGCGCCATATTACACTTTTATTAATGCATCATCATGTTTTGGGAGACAAATATTTCAACCAATTTATATAGTTCAGCAGTTCAAATATTCTATGTCAACAAAATTGTCGAAGATAATAAAATATTTTTTGCAGTAATTTCAATTCATATGCGACACATTGAACATTGCTTGAACTCATTTGGAAAGATACCCAGCATTGTCATTGACATATTTTTTAATATTTGGCATTTGAAACTGTGTTTTTGTCAACGAACTGCGTACTTGCAAGGGCGTTCGGTGAGTAGATACGTTAAAGCGCGACTTTTGCCTTCAGGTATATTTACTTAAAAAATCTGTGGGAAGGCTGATGAGGATGAAGCCGCGGCGTTTGAATATTATTTATTGAGATTTAATAATGACAAAGTTACAAGTAGAGTTATTACAGTAATACAATAACGAGTCGATGGATGGCGATAGCTTTCGCAGTATAAGCGGTTCACGTCAAGGTGAGATGTATAACGAAGAGGGCTTCCGCCGTATCCGAAAAGCCCCGCAGGAGTGAGATGGTCTTCTTTGGAGACTACCGTTTATATAGTGATCGTGAACAAAGGAATCGGGGGTGTTATGATTTCGTCTTTACTCGGCCGCTCGTGTGGGTAATTAGTCTAGATCAGCAAGGTGCGTTTCCTCGCTCTCCATGCCCTCTGCTATACATTACCTTTGTACTCGGTCCTTGGCCCAGCTTACATTGTCGCCTGTTTGCTGTGCTCAGCGATCTTGCCTCAACTTCTGTATCGAGGGCGATGGCCTGCCATACTTCGATGTCAGCATATGCGGTACCTCATTACACGAGTGTGTGTGTGTATGTGTCTTGGGCCACCACAAATCTAAACAAACTATTTATCTCGTAATATTTATATTATCATAATAAACCCAAATGCATTAAATTCACCGTTTACACGCATACATCGCCTTGGAAACAAATTTTCAGAATGTGTAGACATTTTTCGTTGTAAGAGCATACCCGAGTTAAAGAATTACTCAAAATATACCAATAGAATTGATTACAGTTTAATGGACTAAATTTTTACTTATGTTTTGTCCCCCATGAATAATATATATTTATTTATTTTCAAGTATCCTAATTATTGTTTATGTCCCTTTTAAATATGTTTTGATTTTATCTTTTATATTCATTTATTTGGTTATTTTATCTTATTTATTGTTTTAATTATCTTTATTTAAAAGGTCTCTAATCATAACTAGTTGTTTGTGTACTTTATACGTTTATAAATGTAATTCATTTATTTTATATTGTTCATTTATCTTAAATATGTTCTATTTATATTATTAATTTTAATTATTTACTATAAATCGTGTTTTATGTTAAGTATATAAAAATCCTTTGAAATTTCTTGTACTGTAAAAGCCCACTAGAGCGTTTATTATTAAAAAATAAATAAATATTCAGATTTAGCGAAACGTCGAAATTCGAACCTTTATACATCCATACGGTTCGTATAAAATATTATTTTTATTTCAGTAACTAAATATGTCGAATGACCGTTATATAAACCTGTAATTTTTAACTCTGAAAACATACTAAATTATTGTATAAACTAACTGTAAGTTATGACTGTTTTAACACGAATTCTTCTATTGAGACAGACGTAGACAAACATAATCCGGATTTTTTTTTCACCTTTTATAAGAATAAACTAATTAATAGTCAAGAAGATAAGCAACTTTGTGGTTTGCATTGTATTTTAAATATTCTTGACTTATCTTCTGTAAATCGTCGAACTCTCATCACGAAGGTAACTCATTTTGAATAATAAATCTAATTCACTTTAGTACAAGTCAAATAAAATTATCAGACTTGCAAAAGCTTGAACCAGAACTTTTCTACCAGGTTATTTATTACTTTTATGACATATATTATAATATAATTTTATTACTTTTATGACTTATTTTATACTCTTGGTTAGTCATTTTTAATAATATTATCACGGAACGTGGCTTTGGGGAAAAAATGAAAGAATTGAAAATTAATTTAGTTTAATTTCTTGCCAAAGAAAGTCACTGGACACGAGTTGAATTGTTCTTAATTTTACGGTCGCTAAATGTCTCCCGAATTTTTCACACACTTATTATAATACTGTTCATTAATTGTCATTAATTAGCGCTGTTTCTATTGCTTTGATCGCGTTCTTGTAAACTCCGTTCAATATTTGCAGTAGAAACTCCTCGCCCCTGTGTTCTTCCTTTACTTCGCTGGTATCACAGGTAGTCACACTACGCTTGCACTCTTACTAATATTACGAATCACTGATAACACTAGTTTACGCTATGGAGGTGTCGCACTTGTCACGAAATGAATTGAGTAACCCCACGTTGCGTGACGCCTTTTATAGATAAATTCCCTTAGTCAGATTTATTCTGGAGATTGCGAGAGGCCTGTAGAACGTTCTAAAATTTTCCGATGTAATGTTTGAGTACGTAATTGAATGTCATAGATTCTTAGAGAGAGAGAGAATGCCGTCGCGCATGAGTGATTCTGCGTAATGCTCTCTCGTCTTGCTAAAAAAACCACAGATCATCAAGATAAGAAAGCTAAAGTATCTCATGTAAGAGGACCAAAGTATAGCCTTAACCAAGTGATCATCTAGGGGAAATGAACTGTAGGAAGACGCCGTATCTCGTGTCTGCGTAACTTGAGGGACTGGTACCAACGTAACTCGATTGAGTTCTTTTGTATTGCGGTGGACAGAGTAATGACCTCAGATGGTCCCACAAGAAGAATTATGAAATTGAAAGATTTTAGCTTAGGCATCCAAAGTGAGGTAGCACAGCTTATATTTTTATTCTAAATCATAATTGGGATGCAAGAACCGAAGTTTGATAGGGATCGCTGGTCTTTTTTATTTATATTTATATTTAAAATGGTGCTGCATTACATTGTGCATTTAAATTATAATTTTAAATGGGAAATTTATGTTTAAGATATATTAATTACTCCCTTTTTTTAACTCGTACCTTCTGCTTGGCTGCCGAAAAAACTTTGGATCGATTTTTAACCCTTTTCCCGTGATACAATCGAGCTGAAACTTTGCACGCAGACTCGTGTGGCGACGATGAAAATGATGTAACAAATTTTCATTTAAAAAAATTTAATTATAGTATTATTTGGATTTTCGAAATTTTAACGGTTTTTTAAAATTGGAAACCATAAAAATGAGAAAGGAGTCAGACGCGTGGAGAAGGCGCGAAACCTGTTTCAACTAGTCTGACTGGAGCCATGGGTCCGATCAGACGGTTTCGCCGACGTCGTGCCCCTCTATACCAATTATCTTTTAAATATTTTATAAGTTTTAAGGATAATAATATACATGGAATAGATTTTCCACATGAACTTAAAGCAAGAGGAATATGTTATTAGAATATCAAATTGGAAACAATACAAATGAGAAAAGGAGTATAATAAAAACTTGGTTTTTATGGGTTAGTTCTGTTTTTCAGATTTTTTTTGTCAAAAAAATCGTTCAGTTTTGGTTGATTATTTCATAGAAATTTTGTAAATTATCTTTTATTGATTTGGGTGCATTATATAAATTTTTATTTAAATTCAATCAAGTTTATTGATCTTAATGTTGTTTTGATTTATAAAACATCATTTGGATCTCGTCAGTTTCATTTCATTAAAAGATATATTACAGAATACGTTTCAATAGAAGTCTTAAATACTTAAATCTTGAAAAACCGAATGTGAAATAATTGTTGAATCGTTAAGGAAATGAAAAGTTGTTGCTTTGTTTTTAAGAATTTATGTGAATTAAACGGAGTCATGGAAAGACTGAAAATAAGATTAATATTAAAATTTACTAAACAGCTATCTTTGGGTCATGAATGTGTAGATTAGGTTAGTTGTGATTTGTCATCGATGCAGTCTATTGAACCATGACCGAATTATTTAATCTTGCTGTAATATATTTTTGAGTAAATTGACTTTCCCCTATGGAGTCAGTTATTTTGTTTGTACGAAAGAAGTAAATGGTGTTCCTAATTCTTTAGTTATAAATTGCAGCTTTATTTGAAAATCTGCGGTTGGTGCAACGGGGTGATTTATTTATTATCCTTTGTCGTGAGCTGACGAAAGTATTGTTCTTGAAGTATACAAAATTTTCATATAAAAATTATAAATGGAAGATTATAAATTGCTTTTGCAAAAACATTATAAAATAATTTTAAAAAGTAAGACTAGTAAAATAATGACAAATGTGTCTATTAGAAATAGAGCATTTGGCGAGATTAAATGATATTATTTTTTAATTAAGATCAATTACAGAAGTATCACAGAGACGAAGATATTTATAAGAGAAACGTGAATGGAATATTGATATATTCCATGTGTCTGAGGGGGTTTTCTCAAGTAGGATTCTCTTACACCTTTGACTAGATTGTACAGGCCATTTTTAATTGTTTAATAATAAATATGATTATTTTAATACATATATATATATATATATATATATAAATGTATATATATAAATGTGTGTGTATGTATGTGTGTATATGTATATTTTTGATATAACTTCATAATATGTATGCCTTGAATTTAAAGTTTGTAATATACATGTTATGGAATAAATAAAATTTGAATTAAATTGAATTAAAATTGAATTGGAAGTCTTTTCAAAGGATGGACCAGGGCTTGCAACCTGTAAGAGCTGATTTAAGTGATCACTGTACGCAATGCAATGTTAAACAATTTCATCATAAGAACCTCCACATATTATCAAAATTTTTAAAGTTTATGTGTTTCAAATCTGGGAGTCTTTCGTTTAGAATTTTCTCATGAAGTTTATATAGATTACGATGCTAGTATAATGGCCCAGTGTTCACATCCCAATTTCAGATTCTATTTCTGTTTATAAAAACAACTTACATATTAGATGTACCCAAAGAAGAGGAAATTCTTTGAAATGACGATGAAATTTATAAATTATAAATATCTCACAGAGACGAAGACTATTTTTTGGGCATTACAGGGCTAAAAACCTGTCATGAGTCTGGCCTACGCGATCACTTTACAAAGTTCACATTCATAAAATTTTTAAAGTTGTATAAGTACTTGGTCAATTAGTGTATATTATAGATATCTCACAGAGACGAAACTGTATTAATTATGGGAAAGTAGGTATAGAAGTCATTTGGGTGTACACAGGACTTATGACCTGTCTTTTTATGGTTGGCTTAAGTGATCACTATACACAATTGTAACATTCGCCATTTCCACCCATTAGGGAATATACCATGCTTATTCATTTTTTTTTTTGGAAGTTGTATATATGTTCAAATTGCGTTGAAAGCTTTCATATATGAGTTGTAAGCGCCTTTTCCATGCGGCCTGTACAAAGCCATTTTCATTCCCCTAAATCCCCACAGATGTCGCTAATGAGAATATCTACAATTGATTGCGGAATTTTGGAAGCAATATACTTTTTTTGTGTAATGAAATTCATCCGAATTACTTGCATTACACTAGGATACGCCAGGAAATATTATTTCCAATTTTTGTTAAATTCCTTTTTACCAGTATTTACAATTCAGAATATTT
>JADDOH010019731.1:0-13971 GCA_016648135.1 Agrypnia vestita | reverse complement strand
ATTTAAAGTAAAAGAAGACAAATGTTAAAAATCTATTAAATCATCTAAAATTAAACTACTATTGGATGCGACAAATTACTATGAGACGTGACATGTTACTATTGGACGACCAATAATAAATAGCTTGTGGGTCATCTGATGATTTTTGGTTATGAATCTCGTTCAGTAATCCAGAGGTCTGTGGTTCAAGCCCCATTCCAGGACACCATTCGGTCCTTTTTTCATTGCACAAGCATTTTGCTTATTCTGGAAATAGTAAGAATGTTGATGCAACACATATTCTGTAAGAATCTCTATTTAAAAATAAAAAATATTGCAGTTTTGTCGGTAAAGATGAATATAATTTATATTATATCATACCGGTGTCTCTGTAGCTTTTAGTAAAAACTTCGGAGAATTTTCTTCATTCAATTTTGAATAGAAAATATTCTTCGCGCGAATGCAAACAAATGTTCAAATTCCTGCAAGACATTTTATTTGACTAATGTCAAAGCAAATCAATTTATAATATTCGATATATTTTACTTTCATGATAGTCTAACGTTTAAAAATATGTACGTTAGAAATATTGAAAAAAAATTACACGTCACTTACTTCCTTAACTGTTGACATTTTATCGAAGGTGTAAAGAATATTTTCTATTTAAAATTGAATGAAGAAGACTCCGTTAAAGTCTTAAACAGGTTTCATTATTGTCAAATCTGAAAATAAAATTATTTTGAATTGATTTAAAATTTATAACTCTGAAACCGTGTATAACACGATTCAATCGTCTAGTTATTTATAGTTTGATCAATTTTATCTGTGACGGTGCATAATTTATTAATTAATTTATTTAATGTTTATGGAAGACCAACAGCACAAAAAAAAAAAGCATAGAAAACATTGATACAATATAGATGGCGAATTACAGGTCTCCACATTTAGAAATATGTCAGTAATGATAAATATTTGTGATATACTAAGGCATGATGTTTTAAATAATAATAAAAAAAGAGATGAAATTCTATTTTGATACAGACAAAAGTAAAAATTCATAGAAACTTCTAAAATGATGTTAAAAACAACTCTCTGACTTTAATTTCAAATAACAAAACATTCTCTCTTAATGAAAATAAAACATGTTTTTGTCCTTTTTTTAAAGCTCCTTTTTCCGAGGAACACTTTGTATAATTCGTTGATTGAAATGAAAAAGGTCTGAATCAAAAGCAATCGTTGTGAGTGGTTCACACTGTTACGTTACCTTACACCGTCACCCAAACTCCCAGTCACCTGTCGCCTCTGTTCTAGTGAACACTCCTCTGTCTGTTTGCTTCCTTTTCTCCCTCTGTCTTATCTAACGAAGGCGTTTGAAGCGCTGTTTAATTTCCTTCTTAGGTTGATCTGTGTCAAGCGATGCCGCTCGTTGTCTCACTCTCATCAAAATAATACGGTCACATTGGTGTCCCGACAGTTACGCACAAGACAACTGCACGTCGATAATAACGCGATTTATAATAGTAAGTAAGGACATTAATTTCCACGTGTTTCATTTTAGGGTCAAGACGTATTTTATAAACGTCTCAGAGACGAAGCTATGAGCTCTCGTAGCGCAGTGGCTATGACACTGACTTCCCATACCGAGGGTTCCGGGTTCGATTCCTGGTGAGGTCACAATTTGATCCATGTGATTTACTCAAGCCTGGGTGTTTTGTGATATGTGTCGCTTCTATATTTGGTTCAATTCCCGGTGAGGTCACAATTTGACCCATGTGATTTACTCAAGCCTGGGTGTTTTGTTATGTATGTCGCTTCTGTAATTGGTTCGATTCCCGGTGAGGTCACAATTTGATCCATGTGATTTACTCAACCCTGGGTGTTTTGTGATGTATGTCGCTTCTGTAATTGGTTCGATTCCTGGTGAGGTCACAATTTGATCCATGTGATTTACTCAAGCCTGGGTGTTTTGTGATGTTTGTCGCTTCTGTAATTGATTCAATTCCCGGTGAGGTCACAATTTGATCCATGTGATTTACTCAAGCCTGGGTGTTTTGTGATGTATGTCGCTTCTGTAATTGGTTCGATTTCCGGTGAGGTCACAATTTGATCCATGTGATTTACTCAAACCTGGGTGTTTTGTGATGTATGTCGCTTCTGTAATTGGGCCTCCTGGCCTGTTGAAGCGTAAAAAAAATGTATAAATATAAATATATATATATGTTTTTTTATATGGGAAAGTAGGTATGGAAATCTTTTTGCGTTTTGTTAGGGCTAACGACTTATCTCACGGCCGGCTTAAGTGATCACTTACACAATATAACATTCACCGATTCCACCCATGTATCTAAAATCTGACAAATACGACCCAGCATACTAAATATTTTAATACTACACCTTCGGTTAGATTAACACGCACATGAGAAATATTTTGGGTTTCTATATAAGATGTTAGTCTTTGTGGTATGCAGTGATATTTACTTGTTAAAGTAGTGGTTGTACTGACGAAGAGATGGGTACGTCTCGAAACCGGTAGATTTAAAATCTCCGTTAGTGGTTATATAATAACATAACTTAACATTTTGTTAAAATTCCTGACCACAAAGTTAATGCTTAAAAAATAAAAAAATATATATATATATATATTAACAAATGTATGCTTGCTTTCTGATACTTATTTTCTCTTTGCTACATCTTTTAACAATGTTTATAACAATACACCTGCTAAAAATCAAAGACGCAATGAACTTCATCTGACATACTTCAAGAATGCCCATCAAAAATACTTCCTCATTATTATGGAGTATTTAAGCAACACTATTAAATAAGAAAACGATTAAACAATATCACCTTGCATTTTAATTTCCTACCCTTGTATGTTTGAAAGTTACTTGCAAACGTTAACCGTATGAACGCATATAACAAAATAATTATTTCTATAATCATTTTGCAAAAAATATTTTTCGTAATTTTGACTAGGTCAGAAAAATATTGAGGATATCTAATAGGTAAACAAACTATGCAGAATTATATTATATTTTATTTCAATTTCTACAAAGATATTACAAGCTTATATTATTTCGCTTGTTAATTATATATTCTGCATTCTATATAGGCAAAACAACTCGTTATGTTGACATTCGCGTCAAAGAATATCTTAAATGCTTAAACAATAATGAATTCTCCGAATTTGCCAACCACCTCATTGAAAAGATCATTCTAATAATTCAAAAATAACACAGGGATAAATATTCTCTAAAAAAAACGGGTTTTAACATCGCGATTGGTTAGATGATTTAGAGGCCCTAACCTACTTATTAAGTGACTACTACCTACTAAGAGATCTACTTATATATAATCAATTAAAATTATTCGTTAGACCTATATAATATATTTTTCCCTTTGAATATCCATCAACTTCGTCCCTTCTGCGTTCTATCCGTTGTCTTAATTTGTCTTTTTTATACATGTTTATATTTTCTATCTAATTTTGTGTTATGTGTCATTTTCCCTATCTTACGTAATTATATATCTACGTAATTATATATCTCCGTCGTAATGTATATAGAATTGCACCCTTCTTAGTTAAAGTACCGCCCTGATGAAGCTGGAGTCAAGCGAAATAGGTTGGCTTGATATTTAAAAAAACTAGTGGTTTAAATATAAAGTGAATTTCGTTTTTTAAACTAATATATCAAACTACATGATATATTAGTTTAAAAAAGATTTTTTTTCTAAGAAAATATTCAAATATTACTAATAATAAATATATTAAAAGAAAGAATGACCATTTTATATATAATACATATTTCATTTTTTAATTTATTTAAATATATTTAAAAAATGTATTTAGTATTTTTTATATAAATTATAGGAATAAACAAGAAATGTTAAATGAATAACTTTTGAGCAGCTATTACTACTGCATCAACAATCTTACTACTATTATTTTTTAGAGTGGAAAGCAAAATATACTACAAAATTTGTATCAAGGTCCTTGAAAATTGAGTTCTGTGGTCCTATTCACGCGTCAGAAGAACAAAACGGGTTTCCAAATAAATTGGTTTTATTGTCGTCCATAAAAAAATTCATCGTTGAAATAAGCCCCAACGGACTGAAAGAAATGGAAAACGTATTTCGTCTTTGTTCTTTAGAATATATTCTTTGAACCGCGTTCGAAGCAACAGCTCAAGCGAGAAAAATGACTGATACCATTTTCCGTTTCCGCATTTTTCACGAGTAATTTTCTTGAGCCTCCTCTCCTCTGAAGCCTCAATCAAACGGAATTACCGAAGGCTTATTCACCCCCTCTCGTCTACTCATCCTATAAAACCTTTTTAGTGTCGCTCTGATGAATGGCGGATACGAAATTAAACTTGGGTATAATAAAGTGAAAGTAAATCCATTCATGGGGGTGGTTTTATCCTCATTCAATACAAAAATGTGACCCTAATGGCCGTTAACTTCGCGGATTTAAATAATTAATAGGTACCCACTCGCCTAAATACTTACCAGTGTACTTTTAGCAGTGCATAAACTTAATTATGTTTTAATTCATAGCCATCATTATTTTACTTTTTTGGTATTTTTTTAATACCCATTGAATAATGTCCTACTATACATAATGACTACTATTATTCAATATGTACATAATATAACAATAAACATAAACATATACCTAGTGAACTCTAATCTGCAGTATTCCTAACAGCTTCTGGAAGTGAGCCATTGATTGCAGACTTCACGTCTGTACATAAGGCGTTGGAAATAAATTCTCTGGTGAAAGTTATATTGTTAACAAATCTTCTCCTTTCCTCTCAATGTTCCCGTTACAACCACCTTTTCACTAGAAACTCCAGCACCTTTTTGTGACTATTGTGAATACATAGATTATTTAATTATTTGTATTAACACCCAACCCACGTACTCGTATGTATTTATTCAATTCAATTCAATTCAATTCAATTCAATTTATTTCATGATAATATGTACATGACAAACAAAATGTTTAAGGCATACATATTAGGAAGTATATATCAAAAATGAAAATATTTAATAAATTAAAAATAACATAAAATCTGGTCAAAGGTGTAGGAGAATCCCGCTTCGGAAAACCCCCTCAGACACATAGAATATATCAATACCCAAAGCGATCTTGTTCAGCATAGCTGTGGCTCTTCCAACAGGCATAACCATCGGCAGGTTGGTCCTGTATATTGGAATGTGAAACAATCTATGCTGACTATGTCTAGTGTAATTATCAGGAACATACAAACCAATGCTCTGCATAATTTCAGGATTATCGATCATACCGCGCAACAATCGATAAAAATGTGTAATCAAATACACATTCCTTCTAGTCTCTTAACTATTGTAGCCAAGCATACCCTGGAGAAACTCGGTTGGGTAAAGCCAAGGATAATGCCCGTACTCTCTCATGTAGAGATATCTCAGAAACTTCTTTTGGACTTTCTCCACCATAAGAGAGTACTTGCCCTCATGTGGCCCCCATGCCATTAAATCTAATCAGTCAAATACTTCACCTGTCGATGAGTGATTCTTGAAAAAGTAGTAAAATCTAAATACGTAACAAAATGGTAAACATATAGAATTGCATGCTGTCCGAATCCCTTGTAGTATGTCACTTTGGAACAATACTATGGAATGCTCTAAAACGCCCTACAACACTCTGGCATTATCTACAAACATCTGGAAACGGATTGAACATTCTCATGTACGTTTCTGTGTTTTATTTGTCAAGAAATTCATTTCAAGTACTTGTAAGAACTTTACCGCATTACTCGTTAGTTAAAATTTTAATAATTTTAAACGAAAATGCACCCTATTTTATTTCCCAAATAATAGCTGAATATTCAATTTTAATGTGTACATGCTCAGCGAAGCGTTTAATTTGAGCATAGTGAGGTAATTTTTCACCGGGATGTCCTGCACCACAAAAGCGACATTCGCGGGAATGCGATGAACTAAAACTCCACCAAGTTCCGCAGAATTCTGTTGGCAGATGCAATAAAATGCATCGCGACTCGCGACCAATCGGAAGCCTTTATTAAATACCGCATCCGGAAACGGTCCAGTTAATTCATTAAAATCGGCGTATTTTTTTATATCGATGTTTTCTGCTTTATTGGGTCGAATTAATTTTATATGAATGTAGCGATTAATTCAATTTGAGATTAATTCAGTATTTTGAAATTAAATTGTACATAAAAGCATTCTGTTATTTTTGTCAAATCTATCTACACCTATAAAACTCAATGTCTGTCTGTCTGCCTGTTTTGTATACAAATCTAAACTGTTTGTCCGATTCGATTCAAATTTTGCATACTTACGCTTTAGAACCCGGCAAGTAACATAGACAACATTTCCTCCGTATTATTTTATTCCTTCTTCTCCCCCTGATATATTTTCGATTCAAATTTGTACCGTTCGACCGATCGGATTCAAAATTTGGAAACTTATTCTTTAGGACTCGGCGGGTAACATAGGCGAGTGTTCTCCCCTATTCTTTTTCTCTTTCCTCTCCCATGATATATTTTCGATGCAAACCTAAGCCGTTTGACCGATCGGACTCAAAATTTGGAAACTTATTCTTTAGAACATAGGTAACATAGGCGGGTGTTCCTCCCTATTCTTTTACCCATTCCCCTGATATATTTTCTATGCAAATCTATTATTTAGGGCTCGGCGAGTAACATAGTGTTTCCCCTATTATATTATCCCTTCCCCTCCCCCTGACATATTTTCGATGCAAATCTTTACCGTTTGACCGATCGAACTCAAAATTTAGAATCTTATTCTTTAGGACTTAGCAGGTAATATCGACGACATTTTTCTATTCTTTTAGCCCTTTCTCTGATTCACTCACTCACATAGAGTGAGACAAAGGTACAATGACCGTTGTCAATGTACCTCTGTCTCACTCTAATTTTCAAATGAAATTAATTACAATAAAACAAATAGCATTTAATAACGGATACAATACAGAATTAATTGATAAAATTTTAAAAATATTTTAAAGAAAAATATAACTTACCAATTTTTATACAATTTACAGATAAATATAAATAATAATAACGATTATTGGCGATGAATTTTATATATTAATACATTTTCGAATTAAATTTCAAAATATGTACCAAAAAATATTAAACCTGCATTTTATACAAATAATAATATAGGAAAACTACTCATAAATTCTAAAGATAAAGAATGTATATTTAACTTCAGTTTATATTTAACTTTAATTTAAATTCAGGTGTTTATAAACTGTCGTCTAAAAATTGTACAGCATTTATATTGAAAAAACTGGTCAAAATTTCAATGTAAGGGTTAAAGAGTATTTGAGATGTCTGAATAATCATGGTTTTTCTGAATTTGCAAATCATTGTTACAAAATGATCACAGTTTTACACATATACTATATATTTTACACATAAATAATTTTGGTTTGAAATTGACTATATATCATTAGAAATTAGTGATGCACGTAATAGAAGACAAAATATTATTAATAATCAATTAAATTTAACTACTAGGCCAATTCTAAAAAAATTCCAATAATTGCGAGTAATCAAGAACTTCAGCAATAATATTTAAAAATAATTTTTCAAATAATTCAGAAATAAAATAAAAACAAAAGACATTATTCATTTTGATATTTTAACATACCTATAACACCCTGACGATGGAAAAGTTTTTCGGAAACATGTAGGTGTAATTAATCAAATAATATTTAAGTAGATTTAAACAAATAATACAATCAATGTATTTATAAATTTCGATCTACAATGTTGCTGAATCAATTGAAAAAATATAAAATAGTATTTAAAAATTGCGAGACATCTAATATTTTTGTACAGAACTATTTGGAAAACGATATTCCTTTGCAAAATTCACAATTATTAAGTATCTTTATTATCTTTTAAGGAAAATTTATTTTTCCGTGAGGCAGATTTGTTACAGCTAACGATTTGAGCCGCATTTTAGTGGCTGTTGTAATTAAAATGAAGATGTACCACAAAACTAATTGATGAGTCAAAACCTAGCAACACAATTAATATTTAATCACGTTCATCCGTGATGACGGCCAGTGAACTGTGGTTTTAAATACCAAAATGACAAAGTTAAATTCTAAACTTTGTTACTAATGACTAAAAATCTACGCACTAATACAATTGATAAAAATAGTGAATTTCAGTGAAATATTGAATGAAAACTAATTAGAACGTTAGTAAACAATTTTGGAAAAGACCAGTAAATTGGGTGAAAAACATTAACTTTGTTGTTCTTATATTATTTAAAAATATATTTATATTTTATTTCTTAAGTTTCAAAAGAAACTAAATTTTTCATCCATAGTTAAGCCAAATACTTCACCTGTCGATGAAAGATTTTGTTTCTTTAACACTTTTTATTACGCTGTTTCTATCGCATCGACCACTTTAGAGAATATTCCGCTTCATTTTCGCACGTAGGTGATTCAACGATTTACAGACGCAGGTCACGTTGCTTTTACTGCAGGTAATTTCGCGTTTCTATGGTCCGAATTCAGAGTTAGATGATTTAAAGGTTAAGACACGCCTTAAAAGCGTACTTTTCAGTACAAAACTACACTTTTAAGGCGTACCTTAACCTTTAAATCAGCTAAGTATTGACTCTGAATTCAGCAATTATCGCACTTGTTTAACGCCAACAATGACTGTGGAGCAGTAGTCGGCCTGTTCATTTTTATAGAAAAATATCGGTCGCGATGGTTCGAGAATTCTCGAGAATAGCTCAGTTATTTTGATAGATATCTATTGCGCGTAATTCCTTCTAATGCTATCATCTCGTTAGAATATGATTTTTTTGAAAAAAAGTATCATTTCACTTCCTCAATAACATTATATAATCGTGATAAAAATAATTTATGCCTACCTACTCAATTTCGTAAAAATTTAATTTATTTAAAAAAAATTATCATGCTGACCCAAAAGTTTACTGCCACTGGCAATAAAATAAATTGCTTCAAACAAATCTAGCGAGGCTACTAGTAATCGAGTCGGTATATTTCACTTGGGAGTAGGTATGACGTAATATAAAATTTGTAATGTATACTGGTCTCGAAGCATTGAGTTATTGAGAAAATTGAACTCGATTAACGCAAGGAAGGAGATTAAACTGGAGGAATAGTTTACCACACCTTGATTAGCCGACAGTTCCCTGGCGAGGCACGAAGATTAATTGCATTATCATAGGGGAGCTTCCGGGGCGCACAACACCCCGGCCTGGCTGGAAAACACCACAGCTTCTCAACACACAACCAGGTACCCGGCGCCCCTCGACTGAATTCTGGAAATGAATAAAACACTGAATGCCAGAATGTTTATTTTAAGATACAAGGTAAAAAGCGATTACAGTCTTTTTCACTTCTTATGTGCTATTTTACACATATTTTCATTAATAAATGCCGGGTACCTCACGTGAGTTAGTCATTTTATGCGCGTATGATCGATAATCCTGAAATTATGCAGAGCATTAGTTTATATGTTTCCGATAATTACCTAAGACAACGTCAGCATAGATTGTTTCACATTCCAATATACAGGACCAACCTGCCAATGGTAATGCCTGTTGGAAGAGCTACTGCTATGCTGAACAATATTACTCTAGATATTGATCTGTTCCATGCCTCTGAGAGGGTTTTTCGAAGCGGGATTCTCCTACACCTTTGATATAAATGAATTAATTAATATACGTTTGATATTTTGTTTTTTGTATATTTTCTCACTTGTTAATAATATTTACAAATTAAACATATGTTTGTAATGTAAATGTTATATTAAAAATAAATAAATTGAAATTGAAATTGAAAATTGAAAATACTAAAAACTATGAAATACTCGTGTCGTTTGTGCCTTATTTATAAAAAAAATGACGTGGTACTTAAAGCTTTTGTGATATGCATTCATTAGTTATGGGTTCGCTCTGTACTAATTACTACAATGTTGTGCAACATTATACTGAAGCGCATACTTCACACGTTTGTAAGTGTATTACACACCACAAAAGTTATACTTCAAAGTACACACTTCAAACTGTACTTCACTTTATATTATGGTATATTTCAAACTACATACACTCCAATTTTGTAAAAATTTTTGGCCGATTTTTATGCAAGCTTATGTATCGGATCGGAATCAGAGTAGGTATTTAAAACCATGTTTCTGATTCTGAAAACGATATTTTTTTTAATACTTTCGCATTTGTTTCCCACAAATTATTTTGACAACAAAGTTATTTCCAGCGCGAAAAAGTATTAAGTATGTTCAGTAATTATACTTTACTTAACCAACCGAGGAACATTTTTTATTGATTTTGGATATAAAAAAAATATGTTTTGTCTTATATATGTGGGGGCAATGTACGCATAGCGTCAGCAGTCCATTGTCTGAATTTGCTGACAGTCGTGAACCAGACATTCAAAATCAATCGTCAGCGATAAGGTTCCCGCCTGGAAAGGAAACGATTTATGACATTATGCAAAGCAGTTATTGCAATATGTCTAAAATACAAGTTTTTGATAAAAATTATATAAAATAAGTATGTACCTATATATATTATTTTATAACTTGGTAGCAATAAGTTTTTTTCACACCATCTACTAATTTCTTCATCCAAAGTGTAGGTAAGTCTTATTTTGCGTACCACAGACGTTTACGTTTTTTTCAAAATAGTAAAAAATTTATGTGACAAGTATTCAATGTACCTACGCATCTCTATTTTAAAAAATTATGTAAAATACTATGGAAATAGTGATTCTGTGCCTCATTTTGTTTCTGTTGCCATATCAACAACAAAAACAGTCACGAAACTGAAATGAGACAATATTGGACACGTGACTAGATTAACAGATGAACGCTGAAATAACGAATAACCTAAAACATTAAAACGGAAATACAGTCAGCAACAATACCCATAGTAATAATTCGCAAAGTTTGAGAACATGTGGCCTAAATATTTAGCGTACCAGAATTACTGACGTCACACGGTTGACAAGATGGCAGTTAATCATGCTGATGCTTCAATTTACTTCGGCGTTTCAGCTCGTAGACTGCATTTAAATAAGTGCATCGATGTTTATTGTCAGCTAAACTAAAATGCACACATAATCAATGGAGTAGGTGTATCTATTTAATATACTAGGAATAATAATAATTATTTATTATTCCTAGTTATTTAATCATTATTATGCTTTGCATCAACATCATTACTATCCCTACTTCCCGGTAAAAAATATAGCATTTGTTTTTAACCTTTTGAGAACATCATACTGATCTCTTTTAAATTGTATTTGAAGAATTTTTTTTGTGAGTTTCTTATGGATTCCCATAGAATTTTATATTATTCCTATAAATTGCAATGCGTAAAAGTTGAATCATTAGATACGCCGGATGAAAGTTTTTTTTGTTCTGCAAATAAAATGCGCATTTTAAGTCTTATAAATGAAATTAGAATTAACTAGCTATAACCCGAAAGTAATGACATACTTTTATTAAGTATTTCAGCCACCAGTCAAGGTTGTTAAAACAGCTCTATATAGAGTAGTAGTAGAGTTAGTGATGGATTTTATTAAATTGAGATTATGATTTTTTTTTCTTTATCATTATTTTATATTATTATTATATTATATATTATATCTCATTATTATTTGAGCCATTTGATAGCATAAGTAATGGATATTGTTGCATAGTATTTGTATTTGTGGAGTATTTTACATATATTTTGATCAATGATTAATATCAATGACATACGATATTGTAATGAATGCACTTATTAGGTTTCTTCTTCTTCTTTTTTCGTTAGATCCTTGATCTGTGTTGACAGGTCAGTCCTAGTCTTGTGACGAGGACGTTTATAAAGCAAGGGTACCTAATGAATATTCTTATATATAATGAATATTTTGTTTCAAATTTAAATTTATTAGATTTATGATTTTAATTAGCTGTATTCCAGTTCCTAATGAATAAGTATTTACTTATTTATCGCCGACACCCATGAAATAGTAATAACGACATATCAAAATATGTAAAAATATATATATATATATATATTTCCGCTGCCAGCAGTTAATTCTGGCGATTATGCGAAAACTAAACGTGATACATTTGATGACAGCATCACTCTAGCGACAACATGATTAAATAATTAATAATTAATTATAAATAAAATAGACATTAAAAATATAATGAGAAAAATTTCGATACCGGGATACGAACCCGAGCCTCTTGGGTGAGAGTCAGGTATCCTAGCCACTACACCATATCGAAGATGTTAATGGTCATGGAAAAAATGTTTATAAAGCCAGTGTACCCTATGAAAATATATTTTAGAAAATATATTGTGCGCTTTATAATCTATTTTATAGGTACAAATGATTCGCGTCTTTCCTAAGTACTACATGTAATGTATTTTTGACGGGTAACGCACATGTAGTGGTGGCAACATCGCTGTCGTTGCAACCTTCGGGTTTGCTGGCCCAGGGTTCACGCCCCATCTCCGGCGTTTAATTTAGTTTTTCTAGCCCTAAATTCGAACGAAATTACGGACCCTACACCAAGTTACAGACAGACACACTCGGACAGACAACGAAATTATTATAATTGGGATTGTTAATTACCATAAGTACGTTTTTGTAAACGTTTTTAAATGCATATTTTATAAATTAAAGATTTCTAGAACTTGGTTTCTTGAAGTCGGGTACGAGTCGGGCCATTATTACAAAACGTTTTCAAAGTGTATACTACGAACAATTTTTTCTCGAACTTTCAAAATTTTAAGATGCTAAAGATGGTTATTTTATAATCTTCAATTAAAATGGAAGAAGATTCAGTTCAGAAAAGTAACGCAAAATAACGTCCTAGGACCTATTTTAAATATATAATTATCAATTAATTATGAGTCTTCTTTTGTTTTCTTTCTTCTTTGCTTTTTACTTACGCAATAAAATTATACATCACTTTTCCTCTTTTCACTTTAAAATGATAATTGGTAATTTTTACGTTGATTAAAAATAGCTAAGTGTCTTAGAATAGGTATTTCTAAATACCTAGCAAGGCAGTTACTGAGAGGCTTTTTATATATACATACTGCCTTTTAGGTGCATGAAGTAAGAACAATGAAACATGACATTTACGTAAGTCACATATAATATTAGGTCCTTACATATGAAATTTGCGTTTAGTATGGGAGGAACATAAAGTCGATTTTTTTTATTATAATATATTTATTTAATCAAAGTATGTACCATTGCTATCTATGCACTTTTGCCATCTCATAGGTAGTTCATCCATCCCTTTACTAAAAAAACCATTCGCACGGGAATCAATAAAATCTTTGAAGGCGGTTTGGACATCGGAGTTGAATTTTTTCCTTTGCAAGAAGTTATCCAAATTTCGAAAAAAATGGTAATCTGCTGGAGCAAGGTCCGGAGAGTACGTTGGATGTCTTAGACATTCCAACTGAAGCTCCTCTAATTTAGTAGCCGGCTGTTGTGCAGTGTGTGTTCTAGAGTTATCATGGAGCAGCAGTGGCCTAGAGCGATTAACCAGCCTCGGTTGTTTAGCAGCTAGCTTTTCCATCATGGTTTGCAGTTGCTGACAATAGACATCTGCCGTAATCGTCTGGCCAGATTTAAGAAAGCTGTAGTGAACGACACCAGCACTAGTCCACCAAACGCTCACAAGTAACTTTTTTGGAGTCAATTTTCGCTTGGGGCATGGTTTGGCTGGTTCGGCAGGGTTCAGCCATTGCGATGAGCGCTTCCGATTATCTTACAGAATCCACTTTTCATCACAGGTAATGATTCGATTTAAAATCCCTTCATTATTGTGCCGGTTGAGTAATACAACGCAGCAGTCAACGCGCGTTTGTTAATTTGCTTCACTCAATTCGTGAGGTACCCACCTTTCAAGCTTTTTCACCTTACCAATTTGC
>JADDOH010019730.1:0-13664 GCA_016648135.1 Agrypnia vestita | reverse complement strand
ATCAAGAATGTCTGTGGAATACTCGGTCACCGTTGTGTAAAAATAATATAGTGAGAAATAATGTTTACGAAACTTTATTAATAGGCATGAATGATTCAAATCTTACAATAAAAATTATATAAACTAAAATCAAAAATGTGCGGATGGAAACTCGGGAACTTTTTTCATTTATTGGTTCACTTGAATTTTTTATTTCAGTTTGCAAAGTTTCCATTTTGAACAAGAGCGTCTCTATTCTATGACAAGAGCATGCCACTAATAAGCATGTGTGTTTGATTGTTAGCTTTGGGCATGCTTATTTATGAGCATGCCACTAATAAGCACGCCAGTAATGAGCAAGTGTGTACAGTTGTTAGGGCATGCTTATCAGTGGCATGCTCATTAGCATGCCAGTAAAGAAGCATGTGTATCTGTAACTTAATACATACACGTTTATCATAGACATAAAATTCGGTGTTGCATCGAGGATCTGGGATTTGTGGAGTCGTAGGAGGGCGCCATCTAACTCCTTTTGAACATTGTTTGTATCAGAGTCAACAAAGGCTTGAAAGAGAAACGACTCTTTTATTTTCTTACCTTTTTTGTGACTCATTCGTAACTGTTTGTGACAAAGGGAGGTGTCCCCTTCAAATTCGTTAAAGGATCTAACTGTGAATTCATTTTGTGTGAATGTGTGAGAAAGAGAAGTGCAATACTTCTCTTCAGTTCTGAGGATCCTTGCGATCAGGGAGAACCACTCCTTTATTTGTAGAGACTCAGACCTGATCCGATAAAAGATCAAACCCCGTCAATGTAAGAATGATGAAATTCTAATAAAGGATATTAAATAAAATTACGTTGTGTAATACATTTTTTACACCCAGCAACTGAATCATACCGACAAGAGAGCACAAATTCATCCGTGTGAGGCGCGCCTTTAGGCATCACATTAAAACATCAAAAATACATTCAAATCTAAAATATTTTTATGTCATACAATTGCACATTCAAAATTCGTTTAATTACCAGAACTAATTATTTTTAAAATTTCAAAATGACGGTGCCATGTGCTGTCCCTCAAAGGTCTCTCTCCGTGATACGGGCAGCTGGTGGAGATAATCATTTCGCCAGGGTTTGAGTGAAATTGTAAAGTACGTAAATTATTTTTTTGTTAAATTATGTAAAAGTAACTCTTGTGCTGGTTTACTGTTAATTGCAAAGTAGGCGCGCCAGGATGGCGCATTCCTTTTTATTCCCATTCACTCTCTCGTTATTTTCTGTCTATTTCATACATTCCGACAGACGCTCATCTAGATACATTTCAGTAAATATCTGAACTAAATCAGCCTAATTTTTTTTGAGATATTTTCTCCACCAGTCTGAAAAATGGAGTTCCAAAAAAAACGCAAAAGAATAAAGAAAATTCTCGATTTTTTTATCCTTTCTGTTTAGAAAGTATCGTAACAAAATTAAAAATATTACATCATCATTAAAAGTGCTCAATATAACAGACAATTTTTCCAGTTCATCATAGAGGTCAGTAAAAATTAAAAAACATCGAACAATAAAGATAATAAAAAATATTTTTACAAAAGATGCTTGGGTAATTTTATTAAGAAATAAGGAGAAATTATTTATACTTAGATGAATTTTTCTTATTTTTATTGCACTAAGCTGTCATCAAAATATTTTTTCCAATAACCAAAATCTTTTTTGGCGTTGTTTTCCTTTCGATCCCAAGAAGGGCTAAATTACTATTCTTACATCATTGAAGATAGTGAATATGACTGACTTAGTTTCAATTTGATCGCTCACAGGTTGCAATTGAAACTAGCGATGGGCGACTCGAGTTAATTTACTCGAATAACTCGAGCCAGCGAGTCGACTTAAGTTGCGCTTCCGGCAGCTCGATTCAAATCGTTGTCTCAAGCCACGTGAGCATATTTGAACGAAACAAATTGAAACGGCGATTCTCAATTTCCCGTGAGGCTGTTTAAAGAAAGCGTCGTAATCCGTTCCACCTTCATATGTGACTCCCAATATTTTTTCTACCAATCCTTCATATTTTTCTTCATTTTCGGGAGTGTAAGACAGTCAAATAAGACCCAATTGGGCTAACAGGCTGGGTATTCCGAAGTGTTCATTCAATTTTTGTAACAGATTTTACCACGCTTATATTAGCTTCACCTGTCTGTCAGGAAAGAATCTTATAATCGATATTTCACCTGCTTATCAATGTCCAATCGAGCTGAAAATTACGTATTACGTATGCACAGTTACGTATTCTCGATGGCAATACATTAAACAATTCACTAAATAATCAATAAATTCATCGTAATTAATTAATCAAGTTTTATATAGAAAATTAGTTAAATGGGCTCACCAAAAATGGCGCTAGTCTCCTACCGAAGAGATTTTGTATACTGGGTAATATTGAGACTAAAAAGTATAATCTTATAACACATGAAAAATAAAATTTAAAAACCTCACTTATATTTAAGTGTACTAAAAAGAAAATTTTCGGCCAAAAAATTTTTGCCTCACTAAAATAAAAGCGTTCCCTCCATCAACAACAGAAAAAACATAAATTTTCCCTCCAACAATAATAGAATTTTGTAATCTATATCAATATCGTAAGCGCCCAATTTTTATTTGGAGAGTTTATAAGCGTATTTAAAAAAAAAATTTTTCATGTCATTTCATATAGATAGGTAAATTTATTTTTTATTAAAAAAAATCGTTTTTAATTCAAATTATTTCTTATATCATTAACTTCAGTCGAAAACAAGGTAGGTATTTAAAAATATATTTACTTTTCTAATGTAATGCTCATATCAACGAAAAGGTCTGCATATCGTAATCATTAAGATAATACGTTCACAAATACATATATTTACAAATAAATTAATTGTGTAAACGACTTAGGGCTTGTTCAGACACAGCGGGAACCGTTCAGTTTCAGAACAGTTTCAGAACAAAACACGCGATTTGTGTCATCTGTTCACACAGCCGCGGTTAATAAACGATTTGTGCGCGCGAAAATAAACGTCAGTTTGACAGTTCTGGTGCCGTTCTCCATTTTTGAATATCAGATATATTCGCTCATTACTTTGTTAACGACGGCCATGTTCCATGGCAAGACACATAAATATCATTCTGTCAGTTCATTTTTGGTGAATAAATACCTACTTCTCTAAAATACTCTTTTTTTCCACCATTTCCAAATATCTCCACCAACTCCTGCCAAGCTTGGTTCTTGGCATATTTGAGTAATCCTCACACTATTACAGGTCTTTTCTCCACTTCATCAATAAAAAATTCAGTGTCAAAGCGATCCATAACCATAGAAAAGAGAATATAATCCACGCGTGCTCCTGTTGTGACATGGAACCGTGCGGTGCCCGCAACGCGACTGAACGCTCTCGTAAGGCCCCATAGTAATAGGATCGTGCGGGCGCCGTGCGGGTCTATTTTCTAGCGGTTGGGTTGCGGGCACCGCAGCGGTTGACTAACCGCACGGTTGTGTCTGAACGATCCCATACAAATCTAGGTAAATGAGACCCGCACGGATTTCATGCGATTCTGAAACGGCACGGTTCCCGCTGTGTCTGAACAAGCCCTTAGTTGCTTCGTTTTTTTATTACGAAACTCTTCCATTCAAGGACGGGTTTTCAACACTAGTTTACAAAATTTCTAATGTTTGCATTTTAGCTTTTCCGTACAATATTTTTCAAATGTATTAGGTACGGTGCAAGACGATTTGTGCGTTACGAAATTTATAAAACAATTTCACGCACGCTTCCACTTCAACGATTTTGATGCTTAAAATTATGTGAAATTGTGCTTTAATAGCAATAAAACAATAAAAATGGAAACGCTTGCTTTTACATGACGTGTGAATTACGCACGTCCAAGATTACGTCAGTTGAAGATGGTTTGCCTTAGTCACTGTTACGGAATAAAACCCGTATTTGGATATGGGTTTTACTCTAGCAACGTATATCGTTAACGTGAAAAATCCAAATCTAAAGCCATGTATTCACTAGGGGACAAATCGCGAAACATTCCGCTCGGCATGTCGCATCAACATCTACGCTCATGTTTCGGGGACAATGACGCGGCCATTTGACGTGTACACACCGGGACTCGCATATCTTGTCGCGGAAATGTCACCCGATGAGCTTATGTTGACAGCTGCGGTATCTCATTTGGCGAAAACGGGGTTCCGCGCAATTCGAAATATTTTTTTGGGTCGCAATTTCAAATAAACGAGGTTTTACTGTAGTAAATTGAATATTATTAAAAACAAGGTCCTTTTTTGCAAATAATTATTGTTTTCCAGACGTCGCGGAAATATATCGCCCTATGAGGTTATGATGACAGCCGCGTATCTGTTTATGTTAATGAGTTTATCGAAAAGTAAGAGGAGAAAAAAAGAGGAGAATGCGAAATTATTTACTGCAAAGAGAAAGAAGGACGGACATTCTATGCGATCTTCGATCGATACAGCTCGATGAGTTCAAGAACGATTTCGTTTCCCCGCATTGTCATCTTGACAGATACAGCGCATGCGTATTCACTTGTAAACATACCACGTGGTACTGACGCTCCGCGGAATGTTGCAGTGAGTTCGCTCGGGTACCGTGCGCATGGCAACGTTGCCACGGCACGTAGAAATGCCGCGCTATGTTGTGCGCGAGGTCGCGGAACAGTGCACGACGTTGCAACGTCACGTAGACTCTATGCCGCGCGTGCTGTTGAGGGACAATTTGTCCCCTAGTGAATACATGGCTTAAACATAGCACGCGCAACGTGAATATGACTGTCGCGCTTGATGACCTCCGAATATTTAATGAGAACCCACTGAAACCATAAAAATCATTAATAAAGACATACTTATGATGTGGACAATTTTTTTTTCTGACCTAAAATGCAAAAAACTGTTATTTTATCCACTTTGAATCAAGATAAATGATTTATAAATTATACATTTCTTCGGAACAAATTAATCATGATTTCTTAACGAGTGCACTTAATTTAACGAAACTATTACGTAGGAGAACTGTGAGTGATTTAACTTGTCTGTATAAAAATATGAACGGTATGTTAGACTTTCCTGACTTATTACAAATGATTACGTATCTGGGAAGTCGGTTTCAAGACAAAGCGAGCTATTTCATCTAAGTATCCAGGACACTACTATAGTATGAATTCGCCTCAACATAGATTGCACCGCCTAGGAAATCAATACAGCTCTGTTTTTATGTTTAAAGCTCTTACACTGTACACATACAAAAAACAAATCTACTTGGCTTCTATTTTATTGTTTATCTACATATTTAATCTATTATCAATTGTGTATGTCTTGATAATATTCTTTCATTTTATTTTTATTTTCTTATGCATTTTAATAGCTATGCTATTTGAACAGTTTATGTTTCACGTTATGTAAAAGTCCAATTAAGATGTATCATTAATAAATAAAATAAATAAGACAAAAGATCCACAGACAGTTACTGAATATTAACATAACATTAACAAAATTGAAAAAAAAACTTAATTCAATTTTGCAAGGTTTATATCATTTCATTCGACTTGTATTAAGGCGAATGAATTTTTTATAATCGACATAAGTTAACTGTAATAATAATTCAACTTTTTGCAAAAAATAAGTAATAAATATTGAAAAAAATGCAAACTTTGATATTGCTTATCTCCCCAACTATTGATATTAGGTCATGGTTGCTGGGACATTTTAGACTCATAACACAGGCAGGAATTTACCTAAGTTTCTGCTGCTCGCTTTGGTACACCCTTTACAACGTTGAACCATATGAATTCCAAGTTGCGGGCTTAGGTCATGGTTAAAAAATAACGTTCTCATTCTGAGAAACGCACTTCTTGCCAAATCTATTCGAGCTCAAACTTACATACACACTTTAATTACAAACAAATCATGAAACCCATCAATACTACCCAAGAACATCTCAAACCACCACATCAACCACGCTAAAATAAAAATAGGAGAATTGTGACTGCAACGGACTGAATCAATACTACGACAGCTTACCACACAGACAAGACAACTGAATCTTCACAGATTCCGAAAAGAAGTAACAAATATACTAAGAAGTTTTTTTTATTGTTGCCATTTTATTTTTACCTCTTGCAAAACTGTATTTACAGTTTAATCGCAAGGATTTGATTAAAATTAAAATAAACTACAAATTTTAAAACTTTTATGCTATTAAGTATTCACTTTACAATTCACTGCAGTATATCTTTGGGGTTTTTTCTATATTTTTTGGTCCCGTTACATTTTTTATTCTATCCGGTAGTTTGTTGAATAGTTTTGGTATAACGTACTGTTTGGTTGTCTCCATAATAATTTTTGTTTTTTTATTTCAAGTTTCTAATCGTTATTTGTCTTGTCGTATATTCATATTGTACCAGTGTTTTAAATCTCTCAGTACACAGACATGGTAAACAAAACTGTAATCTATTTTCTCTTTTCCATTTTTTATATACTTTTTTCGTATCTAAATGTTTATAATATGTAAATAAAAAAGTAAAAGTCTTAGGGATATTTCGAAAGAGGCTTCAATGTTTATTTTTATTAAATTTGTTTATTTAAGTATTTATAGCAAGCCGTTACAAATGAAGGACTTTTTATTTTTGTATTTCTGCTTTATATCAATTAGTTATTTTTATGTCATTGTTGTATATAAATCAAAATACATATTTCTCTCACTTACCTTCAGTTCTTAACAAAACGTCAATAAAGATTCGATTTTCACAACAAAAAATATATTGCGAAATCAATTGATAATGTAAACACATTATTTTTTGTACTAACACACTAAAACCCATAAAAATCAAATTTTTACAATACGCCCTTTCTCATTTTTGGGTTTCGTGTCTACCATATGCGTCGGAATCTCCATACAACTTGTATGAAAAAACATTAAAAATTTGAAAAATTCAAAATTATACAATAATTATTATTATTTTTAACGAAAATTTGATAGATCTTCTTGATCGTCGCCACGAAGTGCTGCATGCAAAGTTTCTGCTCGATTGAATCACGGGAAAAGGGTTAAAAATCGATCCAAAGTTTTTTCGTCAAGCAAGCAAGCAGACGCCACGAATTAATATAAAGGGAGTAAAAATAAAAAAAAAAGTAAAAATAAAAAAATAAAGTAAAAAAAAGGGAGCTTATGGTTTCTGTTAATTCAAATGACCTATGATCTCTCGTTGCAGAAATTTTACTTAATTTTTACAACAAATAAAATTATCGCGAAATTAGCGCCGTCTGGTAGCGTCAGTGACAGACATTTTTACGGACGTATATTTCGGCCGCCTGTTAAGGCTGTGAGAATAGCGCCATCTAGGGTAGCGCAGCGTCTTGGTAGTTAGTGGCGGACATTGTTACGTAGAGATTTATGTGACTTTTTTTGACTACTATATTTTTAAATTGTTACATTAGTGGGATTGTTACATAGAGAATTATGTATTTTGACTATTGAAATTTTGTTATAAAATACCAAAAAAAATAATCTAAAAACGAAAATATTATATATATGATCTTGCTTAAAGGGCTTCACCACCTGACAAAAAAAATCAAATTCAAACGTTTGTTTTGACGTAACTGTTGTATATACATTTTTTTTATTATCATTGTTTACGGCATACATTAGTGTATATTTTTCATTAACAATTAATTTTGAATATTTCAAAATGGCGGAGTTACGTATTGTTCCGAAAAATCTACATCTGAAATAATCAATGCCCGCAAAAATCCAATCCGGAAAATCAGTTCCCGAAATAATTAATGTTCGGAAAAATCTGTTTGCTAAATTCACGGAAAAACACCGAACCACCCAAACACGATTCTGGTAAAGAATCAAGAGAAAAACATGCATTCTTAATAGTATATTATAGTGACATCTCTTGAATAACTTGCTTATTTTTTGCTCATCCAAGAAATCAACCATTTAATATAGGGACCTTTTTTATACAAAACAATCGAACGAATTAAATTTCTCACACAGGTTTATCAGTATTTAATTCTCCTGTAGAAGTGTTTAACTGATGTAAAATCCTTTTAAATACTGATACACCTGTGCGGAAAATTTAATTCGCATTCTGAAAATAAATAAAATTAAAAAAACTTACCCAGAAAAACCAAGTTTTTATTATACTCTCTTTCTCATTTACTAGTGGAAACTAGTTTGGCGCTTGACCTACGCGTTGGGCTTCGGTCGGGCGACGCTACGAAAGGGACTAATAAAAAAATTCAAAAAATCTAAAATTATAGTAAAATCAGGTTCCGTGTCTACCAGATGCATCGGAATCTCCATACAACTTACTGATTTGTATGAAAAAACCATTAAAAATTTGAAAAATCTAAAATTATACTGTAATTATTTTTTTTAACGAAAATTTGATAGATCTCTCTGATCGTCGCAACGAGTCTGCTTGCAAAGTTTCAACTCGATTGGATCACGGGAAAAAGTGTTAAAAATCGATCCAAAGTTTTCCGTCAAGCAAGCAGACGCTACGAGTTAAAAGAAAGGAAAAAAAAAATTTGGTGATTGTTACACACCCAAATACAAAACTCTAAAATAGAGAAAAGTCAAATCATCTGTCAAATATCAATATTTATATCATTCGAATTCTTAATATTTGAATTCTTTCGATGAATAAATTAGTAGATGCGTGTGAAGAAAACTTATTTCTTTCAACTTTTAAAATAATATAATATTCTTACTTATTTTATTCATCAATAACTTATATTGTGGACAAAATTCCAGATTGCAAAGACTGGTTTGCGTGATGTTAGAAATATCGCTTCGACATCAAATAAACATCTATTTTTAAGAACACTCAGACATCACGAATATCCGACATTACAATAAATGTATGTGTTACAAAATTTTGATGTGTCTACTTTAATTTTAAATGGTTTATATGCCATTACTGCACAAATGTTAGGTGTTGATATTGCACCATCGTATATGTAGACATAAAAACTCAGGATGCAATTTCTGCTTCCTGTTTCGGGTTTTTAATGACAATTATTTATGAATCCCTTATACTCCACATTTCCCTCGATCAACACTAAACAGACCATACTACTTTCCAAAGATCTCATCTAAAATTGCAAAAAACATGAATGTAAATTAATTAAGCAATTACACATAAATAAATAAATATATTTTTGAGTAGTAATCACCGAATAAGACGAACTTCCATAAATCTACTTCTTGTCTATTTTTTATTTTTTTTAGTTCTGGGGTAACAATCGCCTAACGATGTTATTTTCAAAATACGCCCGGATGAAACGGAAAGTGGCTGTGAGAAATGCCGATTGCAGAAAACAGGCGCCCCCTTCATTACTGTATTTTTGGTATCTAAATAGCTTGGATTATGTTTCCGCTGTTTTGTTCTTTTACCCTATTTGGTTTGAAGACAACTGAGAACACATCCTACAATATGTTGTACTTGTCTACATGTCTGCTTTCTTGGGCCATAGCTTTAAAATGGCCGACTCTCCAATACTTGACCGGCCGTGCAGGTATAACAATCATATTAACAATCAAAAAATATTATTCGTAACTTAAAGTCTCAAAAAAGCTTCAAAAAATCTGTCTCTTTCCTATATTCGAATGGACTATGCTAGAGACATCTATGGTCCTTCATATACGTGTCCTCTGTGGACAAAATCCATTAATTGTTTTTCGTTTCTGAGACTTCTTTAATTTATTGTAATTAATTACTGTAATAAACCGATTTTTTAAATGTTTATAGCGCTAACTTTGTGGTTGGACATAATTATTAATTGTAATTAATCAAAAGTTTATATGAACCGCTTAGAGTAACTTTACATCTACTGGTGTCGATACCACTGTATCTTCGTCAGGACGGACGCACACGTCCGTCTGAAAAATCAATTATAAAATTAATAATTCATTTGTCATATTTACATCGCAATAGTTCTTTGATCTTATGACTCCATGCATATTAGGTACAACATTAGATTTACCTATCTCATTGATTCGATACTTGAGAGATAGTTAATAGTAAGTAATTGCTGAATTATCTCCTTTTTAATATGCACATAGATTATCACTGTTACGGACAGGACAAAGCCTGCGCCTACCGTCAGGCAACCGAACTTTCGAGCTCTGTAGTTGACGTAATCACGTCATATAAATGATAGAAATTTCTGATGTGAATGAAACAGAGCAAAGGCCCCTTTCAGGGCCAACGCCGATCGCCGTGACCCGGTTGGGGATGGGTACCGTGCCGAGGACAGCGCGCGAGTTCTCGGCCGCGGTGGTTGTCCTTATACGTGTCTCGGCGTCAGGCGGCGGCACCCGGGAGAGGGGATGAGCGAATGCGGAGCCTCAGCTCCATGAGAACGCATCCCGCTGATGACAATGGAAATGCGTTAGAGTGCATGATCTGAAATGTGTATGTTTCACTCAGATTCCGCTCCGTCCGCCCGACTGGACGCACTCGAGTCTAATTAGTGTCGCTCCGCGCCGCCGTTATTCTCAGAACTATTAGCACCTACCCGCCGGTTGTCTCCTTACGAAATATTTTTTCGTAAGTCGAGCCCGCGTCGCCTTTAAATTCAGTGACTATTGTGACTTTTAACCTGTGTTGTGCCCCGTCTCGCGTGTGTCCTCCTCAGTCGAGCACAGTCTCCTGAGTTGAGCCCGCCTTTATAAACTCCATTGTGTTCAGTTCGTGAAAAAAGACACCATAATTTGTGACAATTTCTGTGCTCGTTTTTTGTGTTAATATTTTACTGCCTTTTCAAAAAAAAAAAAAAAAAATTTTTTTTTTTTTATGAAATGTAACCGCGCCTCAAAATGGATGAAGCCCGAAAAAACCTTCAAAATACGTTAAATCTCATGGGTCAAGATGAGATTCTCAATTTATTGGACCAACTGCGTTCAAAACCTCGTGCAGCTCGCCTAGCAGGAGAAGCTGCAACCGCAGCCATCCTTAATCGACCAAAACCACCTCCACCAACACCATCCACGTCAGCGCAAGACTACCCGCCGCTCCCAGTTATCGACTTCAACCCGGCCTGGCAAACAGTAGCCAGCAAAAACAACAAAAGAAGAAAGGCTGACTCCCCTTCACCACCGAACTCTCCGAGTTCTAGGAAAACAACAAAAGCATCGAGAACCTCCAACGCGACCACAACAACAAAAAACAGATATGAAAACTTATCTGAGTCCGAAGAAGATCCGGAATCCGACACCGAATCGGTAGCTTCAATGGAGGAAGCCCCCCAAAATCCCACTCCTAAACCCAAGAAAACTAATATTCCGCCAATTGTCATCCGGGGCAGCGACAACTGGCGCAAAACATCTGCAAAGTTAACATCAGCCGGTGTCAACATCACATCGGCCAAAATAAACAGATTGGGTGTCCACGTCCAGGTGGACACCATTCAAAATTTCCGCTCAGCCACCGCGCTACTGGAAAAAGATGGAACTCAGTTCCACAGCTTCACTCCCCAAGAGGAGAAAACACTCAAACTAGTCATCCGCGGCCTCCCTACAGACATCACCGATGAAGAAATCAAAGAGGAACTTGCTGCCACTTACCCCATAGTGGCAGTAAACAGGATGAAGACGGGACCGAACAGGCGACCAATGCCTCTAGTCCTAATACAAGCCACTAACTCCCCAGAAGGAAAGGAGCTTTTTAACCTCACATCCATCTTTCACCTCAAAATCAAGGTGGAAAAACTAAGAAGGAAAAATGGACCATCGCAATGCCACCGCTGTCAGTTGTTCAACCATGCTGCCTCCATGTGCCGAGCGCAACCAAATTGCGTGAAGTGCGCCAAACCTCACCTGACGTCCACCTGCGAAAAGAAAAAAGAAGATGGCCCGGCAAAATGCAGCAACTGCGGAGGAGACCACACAGCCAACTACAGAGGTTGCCCCAAATTCCCGCCCAGCAGATCATCGCACTTTAACCAGGAACAAAGGTATGTAGTATCACATCCCCCCCCTCCCCCCCGCCCGCCACGTAATGCCACGCCCAATATCTCCTACGCACAAATCACACGCGAGTCCACGCCCCCCACCGCTACACACACACACCAACGCAACAACACCACCCCCGCTCGCCCGACCCCCCCTCCCCCCTCCACCAACCCCTCTAATAGTATCAACGCCCTCCTTTCTTTCCTTCAAAACCCCAATTTGAAGGAAATTTTAAACCTCCTTCTTGAAATCCTCCCCAGACTCCTAGCCGCCACCTCCCCCAGTGAGATTATCTCACTGGTACTCTTAGAATCCCCCAAATTCATATCACTTTTTAACAAAAACTAAATGGCTAATTCAACATACCCCACAAACCTACACATCGCTTTTTGGAATGCGAACGGACTGGAAAGAGACCGATATGAACTGGCTGACTTCACCCGTCGCCTCAATGTCGATCTCTTTCTAGTCAGTGAAACCCATCTAAAACCATCACACACTCTCAAAATACCAAACTACCACTGCTACCGTAACGACCGACTGACAGGTAGGGGCGGAGGTACGGCGATTTACGTCAAAAGTAACATCGTCCACACCTCCAATCCTACACCCACACTAATACATACCGAATCGACCTCCGTCACAATTTTCACCAAACACTCCGGCCCCCTCCGCGTGCATAGTATATACAACCCTCCTGGTATATTACACACTTCCGACTTAAATCTACTACTCACTGACAATACTCCAACAATTCTAGCCGGGGATTTCAATTGCAAAAACCCGGCGTGGAATTGTAGACGTACGAACAAAAACGGCAAGACTCTGTATAACTATGCAAATTCCAACAATCTATCAGTCGTCGCCCCCACCAAGCCGACCTATTTCTCGCATGCCGGGCATAGCCCCGACATCCTCGACATAGCAATAATGAAAAATCTCCCCTGGTCGCACTCAATTCACACTGCGAATGACTTAAATTCCGATCACAACCCCGTTTTTCTAGAAATTTTCGACTTCCAAAATTCCATCCCACCTTCGTTAAAAAACAATATTATCAATTGGCAAATCTTTGAAGAAATCATTCGCAATAAATTCACAATTCCCCCCCCTCTAGAAGCGCTTCCGAATTAGATGAAAATATCTCTAATTTCGAAAATATTATAAATCAAGCTATGTCAGAGGCCTCCAAACCCCCACCCACGGAAACCCCCCGCAGAACCGAACTCCCACTAGAAATTCAATCCCTCATTCGAGCCAAAAACAAAGCCAGACGCAACTGGCAAAAATACGGCGATCCAAGCGACAAAAGCCGCGCAAACCACCTTCAGGAAAAAATAAGGTCGGCCCTGAAATCCCATCGTGATGAAAATTGGCAGTACAAAATTCAATCTTTAAAAACCCAAGACGGCTCCTTATGGAAGCTAACCAAAGCACTTCGCTCCCCAAAACCTCCCATCACCCCCATTCACGCCCCCACGGGGCTTTTGTACGAAGAAGATGAAAAGGCTGAAGCGTTCGCGGACAGCCTTGAAATCCAATTCTCGCCAAATCACGACAGTACCGACCCCTCCCATACCCATCAGATAGAAAGCTACGTCAAAAATATCCAAAAAACTACCCCCTCAGAAAACCCCCTAGTCACTTCTCCAGAAGAAATTAAAAAAATTA